>CACSLK010030184.1:19016209-19034598 GCA_902706635.1 Striga hermonthica | reverse complement strand
CAGACTTTGCGAATAAATGCGCAACTCTGATTTATCTAGTAAGGCGGGGTGTTACAGAAACTTATCCGGTTACTGAAATAATTAAACCGAATCATTTATCGACTAATAGCCGGACTTTAACTGAAACTGAAAATGGCTTGAATTTAACTTTTGACGATTAACTTAATTAATACGTCAACATTGGAATAATTAATTCCAACCTGCTGATGTCCATTTATTAATATAAACGGACTGAGATTAATTACTATCATTGACTCGGTTAATTAATAAAATTAACCGGATATATTATTGACTTAACGTCGAACTTGGAACTTAACAAGCTGAATAGCATGGACTTGAATATTAACATGAATAAATATTAACAAATGCTAGCTTTTACTCGAAAGCTAGTATTTTCTTTTATTAATAAAATACCCTTAAAATATTTTCGTCCTCGGAAATACTATAACTGAAAGGTGCAAGCTTAATATAAAGCTTATACTTACCGATGACATGACTTGAGAATTCAGTATTCTAATACCGAACAATAGACTTGATCTTAACTGGAAAATCATCAATTCACAATTAAGTGAATTGTTGATTAATGCTGGCTGAGAATGAACACTTTTCTGAAATAAAGTGTTCTACTGATTATACATGACCTTAAAAGCATAATTCTTGAGCATACTGGTCATCATCTCCTGGTTGATTGCTGATCTTCGGTCTTCTCGTTGTTGTGGAACCCAAGGTCGTTGGTACATCCGGAAAGTTTCAGAGATACGCACATGTACAATTGAGGATAACTAGCAATCTTGGTTATCAAGAGTTTGGGAGATCCGAGTGCGAAAAGTGTGAGAGGAAAGAGGAAAGGGGTACTTATAGGGGGAAGAATGAACCCTGACCCTCAGATCAAAAGGTAGATCCAACGGTGTAGATCAGGCGCGGAATGCGAAGCGGTGAGAAAAGAGAAACGTCTTGTCAGAGCCAAAGACCTTTTTTGAATTTTGAAATTCAAAAGAAGATCCGAATTTATCCAGTCGTGACCAGAATTTCTAGAAGGAAATCACCCGCGAGTCGGCGGGCTATGGAAGATTCCTGAAGGACAGGGATACGGCTAAGAAACTTATAACTCGATATTAGACGGCCATATAAGGTAGAGCACAGCGCGCAAAAAACTTGTCAACTACCTACTCGACAGATTTACTCTTAAGCTCAGAATCGCTTCGAGTAATTTTGGGGGGACTAGATGATATAGCCACACTGTCGTATAACGGTTCAATACCATCGCGGTTCAGAGACTACCGAGTCGACTTACTCAAAGTCGACTCGGTAGTCTTTGAACCGCGATGGTATTGAACCGTTATACGACAGTGTGGCTATATCAATAATAATATAAATTTAGTTTTCGTACACTACCGTTTTATTTTTTAATATAATAATATGAATTTAAATACATTTGAATTTATATATACCATATATTTAAAATTATATTTGTATTATATTTAAAAATGTATAATTACGATAAAATTATATTTTTTTAGCCACTATAATTATGATAAAAATTAAATAAATATTTTTATATATATTTTTTAATTAAAAATAATAGTTTAAAATATAGAAACATTGTATAGTAATTGAATATTATTTTGCCTAAACAAAAAAAAAAATTTACTATCAAATATTATTGAATATTTAAGGCATCAAAATTGCAACAAAAAAATAGTAAAGAAGCATTTTTGCAACATTTGATCAGACTAAATGGTCAAATTTTATGGGACTAAATTTGCAATTTTTTTTCTTTTTCAACCTAACGATGATAACGGCACACAGAACCATCCCGTTAGTTTTGATGGAGTTGGGAACAAATCTGCAACAAAATTTTTTACAATTTAGGGACCAATTTTACAACACTCATGACCCAATCCCACAGGACCAAAGAAGTGAAATAATGAAATTGCACTCATTTACTTACTACTGTAGGAAATTTTGAAAAACGTATTCACATAATACGTTTTTCATGTAAAATAAAGTGGTGGGCACTGCCCACCGTGGGCAGGTGAGCAGAACTGCTACTGTAGATACCAAAAGTCTCCAGTTTCACACTGACTAAACATGTTGAATCCACTCATGTCTATATAATTTAAGCTCTCTATCTGTCTCCAAAAACTATCCTAGAGCCCCCTCAGACATCTTCTTAGCTTAATTACAACAATTTTTAATTTAATATCAATCATGCATCACCAACAAAATCTCAACATGTTATTCATGTCCGTATGCAAAATAATCTCTTCTGTTCTTATTTTCTCAACCTTGATAACCTTTTCCCAAGCTTCGAATCCTGAAATCTTACTCGCCAGAATCACACACCATCAATCCATATACTCCCCACTTTATGATCCCACTCTAAGTGTGGAACAACTTGCGGAGATATCCTTGAGGAGCTCAATATCCCGCGGACTCTATCTGACTACCAATTTGCTTCACTTGGATGACATTGAGGCCGATCTTACTCCGGCCACCGTAAAGGCCGGCTTTCTTGTCCGGATGCGAGTTGGGTCCAATGGGGTTGAGCAATTTGTGTTCATGGACACAGGGAGCAGTCTGATCTGGATCAATTGTGTGCCGTGTTTTCTCGATGTGCCGGAGCTTTTATTTGATCCCAAGGCCTCCACGACACACCAGATGGAAAACTGCACAACAACTGATATCTGTTCTGCTTCAGGTCCAGTTATAATAGACTTTTCCTCTGTAAATTGCAATAGAAAAGGTTGCGGTTACTACGTAATGTATGGCAGCATGCATTACACCAGGGGGTTCCTCCGTAGAGAAACATTCGAATTTGGAAAGACCAGTAGCGATTCTCTCAGCAACCTCGTCTTTGGCTGCTCAAGAAACACCAATCTCTTTACTAACGGAGTCCTCGGGCTAGGTAACCTTCGTCTTTCTCTTATCTCACAATACAATGCCAGCAGGTTCTCTTATTGTTTTGGGAAGATAAGCGACAGGTCATATCCCCATAGCACATTGGTCGTAGGGAGCAAAGTTGAGCTTTGGGGTAATTTGACACCTTTGGTCCTCGAGGACAAATACTACGTAAACATGGAAACAATTATGGTTGGCGAGAGCTCGTTTGAGCTCGACCCGCTGATTTTCACAAGAAACAGCTCCGAGTACACTGGTGGGGTTGTTTTGGACACCGGTTCGAATCTCAGCTTTATGCCATCCGGTGTTGTGATCGACATCGAGACCATATATACCCGCATAATTGAAAACGAGCTACTCCTCGGTCTAACTCCGAATACTTCCATCACGTACCAAAATAAGTTCGCGAGGTTTTGCTACAATGGGGTGGTCACCAGAGATCTAACAAACAGGTTCCCGACCATGAAACTAGTGTTCCAGGGTGGGGCGTTCATGGAGCTGGATCCGGATAGCGTATTCGAGCAGACGCATAGTCAAACATTTTGTTTGGCCATCATGCCTTCTGAGCCTACCCTGGGGATTACCATAAGCATTCTGGGGAATTTGATGCAACAAACTTTCTACATAGCATACGATATTAAAGAGAAGAACGTATCGTTCAAGAAGGGGGATTGTAAAACAGTAGAAGAATATTATGATGTGCATGATGAGCTGTAATCTTGTTCGATAGTTTGATGTATACCGCGCGTTACCACTAATTAATCTAAATAAATAGTGCTGCATTAGTACTGATTAACCTATATAAACAGTGTGTAATTGTTCGACTAGTTTCATTTTGTTCGACTAACTCAACCAACAACCCATCAACCCGTGTTTTAAATATTGTACCGGTCATCATACTGAATGAACCAACGGTACGCGGTTCAACCGATTTTTAACGTCTATTTACTGGTTTTAATATTATAATATAAAAAATGTACAAAACGAACATTAATTAATACTAAAATCAATTAACATTTAATAACAATGTAAACATATTAAAATAAAGTGTAAAACTTTCAATTCATATAAACAAATTAATAAAAATATATTAAAAAATATTTTGGTTAGATTTCATGATTGATGATTTTTTTATGTTTCAGACTTGGAATTTATTTCAGTTTCAAAAATAAATCTGATTAACCGAAAAATTCAATAAAAAAAGGAAAAACTTATATCCAGGCAACCCTAAAGGCATTATCGATTTTAGAAATCCTAGTGTAATAACTTAGACATTTTAAGACTTTTTAAGATTTTTAAAAATATCAAGGTATTCATTTGGGAATTTAAAATGTCTTATAAAATCTTGAGGTATTTAACTTATTTGAGACAAATATTCAATTGAAATTTCAAGTGACATTTTGAGACTTTTTATGATGTGAGGCTCTTTAAGATTTTTAGATTTTGGTAGAATTATGTGAAATCTTAAGTTTGGAGGTGGATTTGAAGTGAGATTTCTATAAGGTTTTTCTTTATAGATCCCACCATATCTTAAAAAGTTTTAACAAATCCTAGTATCAAATAAGTTAAATATCTCAGGATTTTGCAAGACTTTAATATCAATTGAATACTCCAAAACTTTTGAAAGTCTTAAAAGTTCCTAACAAATCTAAAGGGGATGTATTCAAGTAGGATTTTTTAGGATTTTTAAGACTTTAGAAATCCTGTTATTCAATTTAGATTTGTTAAAACTTTTAAAAATTTTAGGGTAATTGGAATTTTAAAAAGTCTTACAAAATTTTGAGTTACTTAATTTATTTGACACTATGATTTATTAAGACTTTGTAAGATTTGGTGGAATTTCTAAACGAATAGCCTTATGCGAAATCTCACGTCAAATCCTACCTCCAAACTTAAGATTTCATAGAATTCTTCCAGAATTTAAAAATGTTGAAAAGTCTCAAATCTTAAAAATTCTTTAAAATGTCACTTAAAATCCCATAATGAATGCACCAAATTGAATATACCAGGATTTCTAAAGTTGTAAAATATCTTTAAAAATCCAAATTGAATACACTCCATAAAATTTGTTAGGGCTTTTTAAGGTTGGGAAAATTCCATTATAAGGCTTGATTTTTTGTTATTGTGCCAAAATAAGGCCTGAATTTTCAACTTTTTTATTTGTGGGTTTCAATTTTAAGCTATCCTTAACATAAGGTCTACTTTTATATTTTACTTTCCAATTTATCACTCCTAACCACTTTGTATTTTTATATAATTATGTAAACCACATTACTCTTTCTATTTAATTTAATATTTAAATACTTCTAATAAAAAATAATAAATATCTTTAATAATTTTTTTATTTTTTTCTTCATATATTTAGTAAGATACCTAATAAAAAATTTATTTCATAATTTACCTCTATGCAAAAGTTTAATGAAATTTATTTTAAAAGTTAAAAAATTAATTTTAACTTAAACTTAGTCAAAATATGTGATAACATTAAAATATAAATTATATGAAAAAATAATTTTATTTTTTAATTAAACATATAGAAAATATTATTTGTGAATAAAATTTTATTTTTGAAAAAAGTTAAGAATATATAAATTAATGCCTATAATAAAAGTACTATATATATATATATATATATATATATATATATATATATATATATTTGTAAAGCTATTTTTGTAAGAAAATTAATCGAAATTAGTTACATTTATGCAAAATAAACTTATTCTAGTTTTCTTATTAAAGTAATGTTACTAAAAATATATCTAATTATTTAAAAAATATTTTTTTTAAAAAAAAAAAAAGAGTATTGTAGTTTACATAATTATATCAAAATACAAAGTGATTTTGGAGTCTTAAATTGAAAAGTAGAATGAAAATGTTGGCATTATATTGAAAATAAAATAAAATTGAAACCCTTAAATGAAAAAGTTGAAAAATCAGGCCTGATTGTGA
Source organism: Striga hermonthica (assembly GCA_902706635.1). NCBI lineage: Eukaryota > Viridiplantae > Streptophyta > Magnoliopsida > Lamiales > Orobanchaceae > Striga > Striga hermonthica. The sequence goes on along the minus strand of CACSLK010030184.1, from coordinate 19,028,745 downwards.
CACAATAACCAAAATTCGAGCCCTACAATAGAATTTCCCCTGGTAAGGTTTGTTGCGATTTCAAGAGAATAAATCATATACGAAATCTCACTCCAAATTTCATCTTCATACATATGGTTTTATAGAATTTTTTCTAAATCTAAAAATCATAAAATGTCTAAAATATTAAAATGTCTCAAAATGTCACTCAAAATCTGAAACGATTACACTATTTTTGGGAAAATTTTATCTTGCCGAGTGAAGTAGTAAAGAGTTGATTTATTTTTTTTAAGAAAATCATAAGAATAATGTATATTTTGCATCATGAATAGATATAAAATAAAAATGTAATTCACTCAAATTGATGGGGTATAAAAAATATTGGATATTGATTGTTATTTGTTACGTGAATGAATAGTACTTTTATTAGTAAATAAATCAGGCACGAAATTATAATTGATACAATGAAAAGTTGGCATTATGATTGATACAATAAAAATATAATTCACTCAAATTGGATATTTATTTTTATATTTAATTCGTTCATAAGGTTGAGGAAAAAAATATCTCAGGCACGAAATTATATCCAATAGCACCCTAAAGAAATTCCATTTTCCTCCAATAATGTCCCTAAGTTGCTCATCCTCTCTTCACTGGTCCAAAATTTAGGAAATAAATCAGGCCAATCAATACTCAAATTTGATGTTTCAGATACATTATCAAAAAACATTTAGGAAAAAAATCCACATTCAATCACATTTGCATTTCAATAATGGCTCGAATTCGATTCGAACTCGGTTACGATTGATACACTATCCAAATTAGATTCGAAACAAATTCCAAAACTTATCCCGAGCATATTAAGTATTGTCGTCGCGCGTGAGACCGACGCAGTCAAACTCGGCGCCAATGCCAAAGGAAAAAACCCCGCTCGAAAGGAAATTTTTACAATAAAATTTCTTCGAAAATTTTAGAAATATTCACCATGCCCGGGCTCGAATGAAATTGTGAATTCGAAAAATTTCATACTTAAAAAGCATACGAAATTACCAACCACCTCTATATAAACCCGACTGTATCGATAGTCATAAATCATCGTGAACAAATAAAACCACATAATTAAATTCGAAACCTTAAATCCTTCTAAACACAAAAATGGAACACAAACGACTCGACTCCCGATCATCGGCCGAAATAGTCGCCGATAATTACGATATACTGGCGGATACAATCCTCCTTCGTATCCCCGCAAAACCCCTCATTCAACTCCAACTAGTCAACAAACACTGGCAATCAATTATATTTGACCGAACGTTCATTAAACTCCATGCTCGCTGTCACCCCAAACCAGAAACATCCTTCATCATCCGCCCAAATTCTCGGGACTACTTCTACTTCTCCCTGGCCGACGGGACTATATTCCCATTTGACTTAGACTCCCTCTACGGGAAAATCCTGCAGTCGTGCAACGGTCTTCTGCTGCTCGAATCGCGAAACTCGAAATACGGGCGCAAAACCTATCTCGTCCACAACCCGACCACAAACCGGCGTCGAACGTTGGAAAACGAGCGCGGGCGCCACCCGTCCGTCCCAGGAGTTTCCCTAGCGTTCGACCCTTCAAAATCGCTTCACTACAAGCTCGTGTTCGTTTACAGCTCGAATTACTCGGTCAACGTGTACGACTCGGAGAGCGACACGTGGACGAGCCTCGACAACCCGTTCCCTAGCTACGCGAACACCCATTTCAACCACGGAATCTACCGGAACAACCGGATTTACTGGTTCCGACCCTCGTCGACTTCCTACTACTTCGATTTGGAAACCAGGACGGCCGGGGTCGCGCCGGAGATCGAGATTCCCAAGAGAAAACGAGAGGAGCTCAATAGAAACTATATAATCGAGTCGGGTGGGCGCGTGCATTGCGTCTCGACTTACACGAGGCCTTGGTCCAGGTCATTCTTGGTGTTTGAGCTGGCAGAGGATGACTCGGGGTGGGTTGAGGTGTACCGTGCTGATGTGGACAGAATCTTACGCTACATGGCGGACGAGGATTGCGATTTTAGCGTGCTGGGTTTCATTAGGGGGGAGACGATTGAGGAGTCATCGGTTTTTTTTCATGTGCCGACGAAAATTCTTCGTTTCGGGTTGGGCAAACGGAGGTTTGAGGTCGTGCTCGACTTGGACGATTACTTTGAATGCGGCGAGTGGAATTTTCAGTGTTTTCGACACGAGACGTTTCAGTTTGTGGAGAGTTTGGCTCCGGTTTGAGTTTGGTGGGCTGTGGAGTGAGTTTAAGGTGCTCTGTTTTTGTGCAGGGTGTTATTCGTTTTTGGGGTTGAGATTTTCACATGACTTTTTTTTTTGCCTTTGTTTTGTTGTTGTCTTTTATGGTGTGAGGTTTTATTGTGTTATGTTTCGTCTTTGTTTTGTTGTTGTCGATGTCTGGTTTTAATGTGTTCTGTTTCATGGTTTTATATTTATATGAATTTTATATTTTACATGATGGACCAATCTTTAATATCATAATTGACATGGTCTTTTGGGTGCGATTTTAATTTATTTTATCGTTTTTGGTATTTGGTATTTGGCATATAATGAACTTTTATTCATCAGAATATTTCATGAATAATAAATTAATTAATTTTTTAATTAACCAATGGTTAAATAAATTTTTAATAGTTATGTATTGATGCAATTAAATGAATTTATTCATTCCAACTTTGATAAGACGTTTAATTAATTATATTATTACTATTTTTTTATGGTTGTAGATTCTAATACGGGGTCATTTTCCCTATCTGGTGACATCAAAACTAGAGCTAATGGGTTTTAGGGATAGACTTGGCAAGGGGCTAACCCACCAAACACATTGACCGAATTTTGAGGAATTTATATCCCATACAATCACATATTATTTATGGGAAATGCTACGGTCCCGTTACGGAACCATTCCGTCGAGTTTGTAACCGTTAGATCATTCAGTAACCGTCGGAGATAGTTGATCTAAAGGTCACAAATTCCGACGGAATGGTCCCGCAACGGGACCGTAGCATCTCCCATTATTTATATGCATTTATACAAATATTTTATCGCCGTAAATTCGGACGAAGATTGAAGCGGAATTAAGGCCCAAATAGAACCAGACTTCGTTAGTTAGGCAACCTGTGGCACTAATTTGGACAATTGGAGAGGAATATTAAAAGAGAATTGAGGTGTATTAGTGGTTGGGTTAGGCCCAATATTATAATTGATTTGGAATAGATGGAGCATTAAAGATTGAGGGTTGCAGCAATAAAAAAAGACGCACGCAAGCCTGGGAGATACACATACTTATTCACATTCACAGAGCAGCCGCCACACACGCCGCTAACAGAGAAGAGAATAAAAAGACAGCGGACAGACGCGGGGAATCCGGCAATCGCGGAGGAAGACCACAATCGTTGTGAGAAGGATAACTTTATTCTTCTCTTTTGCTTTTTATTTATTATGTTAGACTAGTTTTTATTTCTAGTTCTGGAGAAGTCGAACTCTACGATTGACGATGTTTGATTAATTTACCTGGTTGATTATTTCAATATCTTTTTAGAATTGTTTGTCTTATTTTGAATAATTAATCATGATGTGTTGAGTCATATTTAGATTGATCACCTAGATTAGGCTTTATATATCTACACCTGAATTAGACCTTCAATCTCTAATTGTTGATGTGTTTATTCGTAAGTGGTATCCGGAAGATGGTAACTACTGGAGATAACACGGCCTATTGAAGTGAACGAACGCGGTTGAGTTCACTACTTAGTTTAGCCTATTTTTCTAATTCGTAAAGCGGCTGATTGTATTAAATCTAAGAAGTGTTTTCTAGCTAGACTGTACAAGAAGTCAGGTTTAATCGTAAAGCGTCTCGCGGTTAAATTAAAAATAAAGAAAAATTCGGGTAACAGACTGTGTCGTTGCCTAGGGCTAGTAATTTCATAAGATAGCGAGATTTTAATACCAAAGTTGATTAGGCGAGTCAGTCGAGGGTGTAGACGGAACCGTGAACTAGATATTTCTCTTATTTGTTTTATTTTATTTTTATTGTGTAGATTTTATTTATTTCATTAGGATTTTAATTTTTTAATCAATCCCCCCATTTATTGGTTTCTTAGTTTCAATTAATGCGAGAAATTCACAATTTAATTCACACTCCCTGTGGGTTCGACCCTTGTTCGCTACTGCTACTAGTTGGTAGAAGTAAGTTAAGGAAAACTATAAATATTAATTTTGTCGCGTTGCGACGCGCGGTCAGCTTCAGTGGCCCCAGGTCAGGTCCTGTAATCCGTTTGAGCATTAACTCTTCAATTCGGAACGTGCGGGGTTTGAACTTTGAATTGATATATTTTTCGCTTCATTGTTTGTAGGCAACGTTCTTAAGTTCAGCACGTGTTCGAAGTTCGTCAATTAAGTCAAGACTTGATTTAATATTGGCCTTGTTTGGTAATCAGCGGTTAGCTGTTAGCAGATTATTAACTGTTTTGACCAACTGATTGTGTTAGTTGTTTGTAAAAACGTGTTTGGTAAAATTAGATATTTTATTTAGCTGTTAACATGTAAAATTACTTATAAGGACATCAATATACTTGAAATTTGTTTTAACAGAAACAATATACTTTTACTTATATCTTGTTCTGGCAATTTTTCTTTTTTTTTGTTCTACTTTAAAAATAGCTCGGTTTCACTTGTTCTTTTTTTTTTTTTTCGAAAACACATCTAGCTCAATCTTTTACCATACAATTGAATTCATTTTTCTTAACTAAATTAATTTCAAATTTATTTTAATGAAAATCACATACTTTTACTTCTATATTGTTTGAGCAAAATTTGTTGGCGTCCGTTCTACTATAAAAATAGTTGGGTTTCACTTGTTTTTTTCGACAACACATCTTACTAGTTCTTATATGATACAATTGATTTTTTATTTTTTTGGGTACTAAATTAATTTCAAATTTATTTTAGCGAAATTTGGGAATTGATGTTGGAATACAAATCTAAATTGTTTTTAAATTGCAATTTTGCAATTTAAATTAGGGTTCATTTTGCCACAAGCAATTTAAATTACTCATTTACTGCTCAAATCTATATACATATAATTGCTAGCTAATCATTAAATAAAACCTCATAAATAAAACCTAATTAATAAAATTTCATTTATTTTCCCTCCAAAAGAAGTTACAAAATTTGTCATTCATATTTTGCCTTTCACATTAATACACCCTATTAAGTGTAATCATGTAAAAAAATTAATAGCATTAACTATTATTACTATAATAGCAAAAAAATAGCATTAAGTATAATAATAATAATAATAATAATAATAGTAATAATAGTAATAATAATAATAATAATAATAATAATAATAATATCTTGAAACAATAAAAGTGTTTATACTTATGTAAATTTATATTAAGTGTGAAATATTATGAGTTGGTAATAGCATTACTATTATATAATATAATAGCAAAAAAAAATGCATGATTACACTTAATATGGTGTATTAATGTGAAAGGAAAAATATGAATGACAAATTTTGTAACTTCTTTGAATGGAAAATAAATGAGATTTTATTAATTAGGTTTTATAAATACATGACTACGCTCAATTAGGTTTTATGAATGATATTATTATTATTATTATTATTATTATTATTATTATTATTATTATTATTATTATTATTTTAATTTTGTATTTCATGAAACAAATTTCTTTAGAAACAATTAGTAAATAGTTTTAATAGTATAGTGAAAAAAATTTAAAATCTTATAAAATAGTAATAATAATAATAATAATAATAATAATAATAATAATAATAATAATAATAATAATAATAATAATAATAATAATAAAAATAATAATAATAATAATATAATTATTATTATTATTATTATTATTTTTATTATTATTATTATAAAGTTTTCAAGTAAATTATTTGATTATGATCCCTCCAAATTATAAAAATTACATTACCCACAATTTTTTTAATCAATATACTGATTCATATGTACTCAAATAATTTATATAAATATTATTTTATTTTTACTAATGATTAAATTTTGAAAATGTGGTATGTCCATTATCTGGAATTTTAATATTAAATTCACATATCTTGAAAATGTGATATGTTTATCATCTATAATTTCAATATTAAATTCACACATATTACATTTAATTTTTTATGTACATCTGTGCATGTGCACAAAATGATAACTAGTTGTTTTTCATCGGGCACAAGTAATTATGTGTAATTTTGTTGAAATGTAAAATTTGTCATCAAGTTGCCCATAAACATTTCAACAATACGCACATCATTTTGACATTAAATTAAGGGCAATTTTGCTCACAAGTATTAATTTGTGCCAAAAAATTGAAAACCCAAGCAAAAACGCTCCAATATGTAGCGTTTTGCATTTTAACTTTTTGAGCAAAAAAACTGCAAAAAAAAGTTGTTAACCAAACAACATTTTTAGTTGATCCTAAAAGTCAAATAAGCCAAAATGTGCAAACAACTATTTTTTGTGGGAAACGTTGTTATCCAAACACAGCCATTTTCCGAGTTGGACTCTTCGGGAGTTTGTGGATTGATGATGTAGAAATCGTATTTGAGCAGACACACGATCAAACATTTTGTTTGGCCATTGTACCTTCCAAACCTACCATGGGGATTACGAACTGCATTATGGGGAATTTGATGCAGCAGACCTTTTACGAGGCGTATAATATAAAGGGAAGTTTGTTTCATTCAAGAAGGGGATTGCAAGACCGTAGAGGAATATTATGACGTGTATGATGAGCTGTAATCTTGTTCGATAGTTGATGTACACATAAACACACACATCCACATGGGTGTGTGAAATTCATGGTTAAACTACCATGGGTCAGTGCCCATTGGGCTTGTTTCGGCGCTTGTGTCGGTTTCGCTTTCGAGCCTTCTTCCCAACTTGAACTATAGGTTCAACGGTAGCCTTCTCATTGATATGGCAGTCTGCCCACATATGGCCCACCTGGTAACAAAGAGTGCAATACTGAGGCAAGTTCTCATAGATAACCGGCTGAAAAACGACCGTACCAGCTAAATCGAGCTCTATCTCATGTTCGAGTTCGCTCGAGAGGTCTATCTCAATGCACACGCGTGTGGACGAAATACTCGACGTCTTGTGGGCCGTAGGGGCATCCGTACAGATGGGATTGCCAATGGCTCGAGCAACTGTGTAAAGCGCATCAGAAATATAGAGAAAGAATGGGAGGTCCGGAAAGTGGCACCACACCGGAGCAAAGGGAGTCTCAAAATCAGTCGAGAAATTCGGGTCCCACTTAAAGACTCGGGCCGGACAGCCACCCAGAGAAATTGAGTTACTCAACCAAATCTCGATAAAATCGACCATGTCGTCAAAGGTAATTGATAAGTGGCAATGATCAATCCAACACAGAGTATATTTCCCCTTCAAATTCAAGTTATCTAACCCGGCAGATACCTCTTGTGGAGTGGGGATAGCACAAGAGAACTTAAATATCAAGATGTTGTTAGAGCAGTTCTCGGCAAGGGTATTATCGTCATTTTCATGATTCCAGAAAACAATTGCAATTTTGCCATTCGAAGTGTCGATTGAAGCAAAAGAAGTATCTGTTGTCCACGAGCCGAAGCCATAAAGAGCATCTTTTTTTGGCTTCTCAAATGGTGGTGACGGCCAGCCGATGGAGTTCTCAGCTGGTATCCAACCGTCGATGGTGCTATAATCAGCACTATCTTCTGCCTTCTCAACTAGTGTCCAGCCGTTGATGGAGATAAAGGGACCATCATCTTTTACCTTCTTGACTGGTATCCAGCCGTTTGAGCTATAAGCACTATCTTTTACCTTTTCAACTGGTGCCCAGCCGTTATTCTTCCCGGCAGTCGCCTCCTCGAGAAATGGAGAGGAATTAGTCTCCTCCGAATTCGGGACGGACTCAATCGCCGGTGGTTTGTCGGTCATTGGAACGCCGGTCAGAGAGGCGTTGACCGGCGAGGCCGTGGCAGTTGTGGACGGTGTTGAGCCGGCCGATGGAGCTCCGGCTGGCTGAGGTAGGCCGGCGATGGCCGGTGGTGCGATGGACGGCAGGTCCATTGCGGTAGCCAATTGAGAAGATCCGGCAATCTCCGTCGCCGGGGTGAGGCCGGTGAGTATTAGACGGCCGGGAAGTATTTTATGGCTGTGAGGGGGATCTCGGCTAGGTATGGTCTGGATGGGATGAAGGTTTGGGCTGGGATTGGTTTCAGTGGGTGTGTTGGCTTGAAGGTAGGAAGTGGGCTGGCCCAATATGTGCTTGTTATGGGCCGGTAGGAGTTGGTGATCGAGGTGCACAGAATGGGGATTTAGGCCGAGAACCGGATCAGATGGTGTTGGAAAAAAACAGGCCCGGGACGTTGAGTGGTGCCCATAAGAGGGAAGATCCACGGAAGGAAGAAAAGTCTGAAAATTGTTGGGCAAAGAAAAGGTGGGCTCAAGAGTTAGCATTGGCCCAAAATAAGAGGGGGTAAAGTGACCCAAAACCTGGCCAAAGTTAATGGGTTGATGCAGAGAAGAGGCAAGCCAGAGAGTACGGGCTGATGCAGGAATCGGCCCAGACTGAGAGAAGCCCAGATGCGATTGGTTTCCAAACCCTAGTGTGCAGCCGCCATTGCTCAACGACAGCAGCTGCGAGAGATCCACGGTGGTGGCCGGAAGAAACACCGAAGACGGAGGCCATGACCCAAATCTGAGTGAGTCGCCGTCTGAGATCTCTGTAGTGGGCCACGAAAGGGTTGCCAAAGCTGAAAATACGACGGGCTGAGCTTCGCCGGCGAAGACCTGTGCGCCTCCTCCGGAGACCCTATCATCTCCGGCTGAAGGGGGGTCGGATAAAACAAGCTGGCCTTCTCTGAACATTCCTTTTTCTTTTTCTTTTAATTTGTCAAAATATGACCTGAACATGGCCGGAATCGTTGGCTGCGTTCTGGACACCTTCCTTTGTTTTTCTTTTAATTTTTCAAAATACGACTGGAACATGGCCGGAATCGTTGGCTGCGTTTTGCACCCCTTCCTTTCTTTTTCATTTAATTTTTCAAAATACGACTGGAACATGGCCGGAATCGTTGGCTGCGATCTGGATGCCTTCCTTTGTTTTTCTTTTAATTTATCAAAATATGACTGGAACATGGCCGGAATAGTTGGCTGCGTTCTGGACACCTTCCTTTGTTTTTCTTTTAATTTGTCAGCATATGAATGGAACATTGCCGGAATCCTTTGTCGCTTTCTGGACACCTTCCCGGCGGCGGATGAAGCTCCGGTGATGTTCTTGACTGTAGTGCCTGCCACGGATGGTTCTACTTCGTCCTTTCCCTTTTCAGGACTTTAAGACTGAGTAGCTTGGAAAGCGGCCGGAGGAGACTGGCCAAATGCTGTCGCCGGAAAACTCATAAATTTTTTGGTAGTCTTATAATCAAGAATCACGTCACCAAATAATATTAAAATTGAGAGGGAAACAAAGTAACATAAAAATACACAAATGTTAATGAAATTTACTAAATGACATTAAAATACACATGTTTTGTTGTCCTTGCGAGACAACCACATGATTAGAAAACACATCGTACAAGTAAAATGTAGCGTTCGGCCATATCCAGCCCACCTCCAGCTCTTATCTCTATTCTAGCGCAACTTTACCTTACTATAGAGTAGAGTTAAGCATTATTTTTAAACCCTTATCTCTACATTTTACTCTACATCAAATATATTATTTTTTTTAATTCAAACAAAATAATTATATTTATATATATATTTAATCTTAGATAAATACTTATTACAAAATAATAAATATATATATTTTATTTATGTATATTTAATTTTATAAAAATATGTATTGCTCTAAAAATAAAAATATATAAAAATACAAAATTATTTAACATAAAAAAATATATTACACACATTTTAATTTAACATAAAAATATATTTATTAATCCACATTATACAAAAATATATCATTAATATTACATTAAAAATACATAAAATAAAATAAAAACAAAAAAAAAATCTGGAGTTGTGAACAGTGCAGCGCTACAATTGGCGCAACACTGTTCACATCACTGAAGTAGCGCGGCTTTGTGGCGCAGGGCTGGAGTAAAATGTGGCGTTACTCTAGAGAGATAACGCCACACTAGAGACGCTCTTAAAATTGCTTGATCATCGCAGCCGGAATTGGTGGGTCTGTCCCCAAATCACAACCGGTCGGCCATGATCTTGAACCGCCAACCCAAAATTACAATTGACCGGCAATAATCGGGATTTGATAAATAAGTTGTAAACAAATCAAACATTTTATTCGATATTTGAATTTAATATTTGTGATTTGTATTCTTAAAAATTTAAATTTGAATTCGAATCTAAATAAGATATTGTTTTGTATTTGAAATTTATTCAAATTTGAATTCGAATACGCACTTGCACGATTCCAAATTAACGAGTATTCAATTCGTCAGTAGTAAATAAATTTTATTTAACATATTATATTTAATATGATTTTAATTATATAGTATACAAAAAATAAATTTATATTTAAAAGCATATATTATATTAATATATATATATATACAAATATAATTATAACCAATTTTTTAAAACTGAATTTTGCATCGAATATATTCTAAATCGAATCTAATATGAATCGCAAATTAGAGCCGATAACAAATCGAATAAGAATACGAAATGTCAAATATTTTCACTACTTCAAATCGAATAGTTTAATATTCGTTTTGATTTAATTCATGTATAACTCTGCCATAAAAAATGAGATCGATTTCAGTTAAACTCTATGTAAATCATTGCTCTAGCTGTTCAATTAACTAGCTTGAGATGGGGTGTCGCAAGGCTATCGTTGAAGTGGATAATAAAAGAGTGTGGTGGTAATGGCTGATGGTGGCCTAACGGACAACCTTGGAGTGCATGGAAGCTTGATTCAGGCCGTTCGTGAACTGCTTCACCAGGATTGGGATGTGAGGGGTGACTCATTGTTATAGATAAGCCAACTTTGCTGCTGATTGTTTCACGAATACAGCTCACAGTTGTCTTGAGGTATATCAACGATTATTTGACCCACCATCAGTAGTTCGACCGTGGTTACAGCACAACCTTATTGGCGTAGCCTATGTTCGCTAATTATTTTTGCTATCCGCAAGTATACGGCGTAACTATAGGTAGTGGCGAGCAAGGCCGTATTCCACAGAGATTGTAGTTAAATTAATTAAATACTAAAATAATAACGATTAAATATTATCTAGACTAATGAATTGGATGATGATTATGAACTAAGAAATTAAACTAAGAACTAATTTACCTAAAGAAATAAAAATAAAATAAGATATAAAGATAGATTCTAGGTTATGCTTTCCTCGGAATTAATTCATGAAACGCTTATATTCATACAAACCTTATTTAATTTTACCAATCGTAGAGATAATCGCTAAATTGATTTCAACCTTTCTCTCGAACAAGCAAATCGTAGATAATAATTGTTATCTATCTCCTCTCGGTCTCAAGATGAACAACTAACTCCCATAAGTTCCTAGGATTTTCGTTCTCTCGCAAGATTCTATCAACCTCTCGGTCTGTTTAGTCTTCTACGTTATAAATTTCCCAATTCTAGCAATCAATTATCTCCTCTCGGTCTCAAATCGATTACAAATATGCATTCATAGTGGCCATCTACTCACGCAATAATAATACGCACAAGAAATTTATAACGAAAGATAAACCGGAATGAAATAAATAAAAACTAAATCATAAATCAATCCGAGTACTAACAAATCCTAGAATTCAAGATAAATCTAGCCTAGAAACATGCTTTCAAAATAAGTATAAAACAATGAGCTCGAAAGAAGAAAAGAAAAAGAAAGAAAAAGCTTATTCGGCTCCGTCGATCCTTTCTTCCCGGGCTTTCTCCCTCGTCTTGCTCGTGTTTCTAGCCTCCAGAAGTCTCCAAAGATCTGAAAATTAGGTCCCCGACCCTCTAAAAACGTGTCCAAGTGTCCCTTAAATAGTTGGGGTCGAGTCCTAGTCGAAATAGGCCCAAAAACCCGAAAAATAGGAAAAAACGCGTCAAACCGCGTAGGGGCCGTGTTGGAGTGTCCAGAGCCACACGACTCGTGTCATGAGCCACACGACTCGTGTCATGAGCCACACGACTCGTGTGGGAATCCCGAGAGTGCGTATCATCCTGTTCGCAACACACGGGCCGTGTCAACCAGCCACACGACTCGTGTGAGTCTGGGAGGTAAAATCACCTCCAAATCCTCGCTTTCAGCTCATTTTTCAGCACCTGTTCGAGTTTTCGGCGTTTCAGTCGATCCCGGCGATGAGAAACACGTACTCGTTGCCGACGATGCAGGCTCCGGCCTTTTTTCGATCACGCACATGCATGCACATGGAAGTTGCAACATCTCTTGGATGCACGATTTCTCCGACATGGTGCTCTGTTCTGCTCTACGACATCCCAGGAAGGTTCCCGACAGT
>CACSLK010030184.1:18986634-19016155 GCA_902706635.1 Striga hermonthica | reverse complement strand
TGACGTCCAGGTGGTCAGAGATGGAACTCCGTCGAGATTCCGCCAACTTCGTAATTTCTGACGTAAGCTTTCCAGGCGCGGTTTCCGGCTCCAGGATGATTCTCCAGTGACGGGATGGCAGCGACATCCAGCTAGGCTCTTCGTGTAGCGTGCGGTGGTCGTGGTTCAACATGGATGGAGCTCTGCTGCTTGTCAATGGCGGACGGACATGCTGGAACGTGAAATTGAAGAAGGAGATAACTTTCTTCTTTTCTAGTGGAATGACAATTATGCCCCTGTATTAAGTGCTGATTTGGGCTATTTATGTGGGCTTTTTTGGGGCCGATTTTCTGATGTAAATTAGGCCACTAGGGGCTGCCATTAATCTCCAATGCAAGGTACTTGGGTCTGCTCCAATGCAAGACTCGCACTCCGTTTATGTCCGTTTCATGCCTTTTTCGACCTCCAATAATTATTTCGACCCCGTTTCCTGTCAAAACTCAAATAAAACACCTATCATAGCTTAATAAAATTAATTATATATATAATTAATTATATAATAATTAATTACATAATCACTAATTATATATTGAACTACGACGAAACGAACACGGAAATTACTATAAAATACACGTAAATTTGACGCATGTCAAATCCCCCTAACTTAACCATTGTTCGTCCCCGAACAATAAATAAGCAAAAACAAACCCCGTGCATGAAAAGTGATTTCAAACAAGAAAAGCATCAAGTCACCCCAAACAATCAAGATAAATTCAAGTGATCTCAAATGCATATGCCCCAACTCTTAGCTTGATAAAGACTTTGAAAAAATGAACTCTCAAATAAGGTCAAATATATATGTGCCTCACTCAAATATCTTGTGGAATATCATCGAAAAAATAGAAGGGTACGCTCAAGTTAGTTCGAAACACAAAGTCAACCATAAGCTTGTAAATCGTCTACACTTTACTAAATACAATTGATGTACGTGAGCTATGAATCAAAAGGTCTTTTGGGTTGTAATGTAGGCTCTTTGGACAAGGTAGGAAAATATAAGCCAAGTGACTAAAAAAAATCGAACAAGACATCGATGAAAAATCACAATCCTCTATCTCCAATTATCTCCTAAGAAAACATACATACACAACTCTATAAAGCACAATACCATATATGCAAATCTCGGCAGTTGATCAATTTTTTTCAACTTTTTTTTTCTTCTTCTTTTTTTTTATTATTTTTTTTTTAATTTGAGAGACCAATATTTTTCCAAACAAGAATAAATTGCAAGGACAATATTTTCTAGGTGTAGCCATTGGAGATCATCCAAGTGTTTTAGAATGGTTTCCCATTACTCATTACCCATGACTCCATAAATCAAATCAAGAGTAAGAGGAGTAGAATCCCCACAATTCACCTTGCGAGCTCTCTTTATTCTATTTTTTTTTTCAGTTTTCTTTTTTCTTTTTTCTTTTTTCTTTTTTCTTTTAAACCAAATGCCTCAAATCACAAAAATAAATCACAACCCATCTCATACTCAGTATTTCCAAAACAAAAAATCATCATAACTCATCATCATATCAAGCTTCATTAAACCCCAACATCTCCAAGTAATAAATCATCTCCAAAGGGCTATCAAGAAAAGGCTCGAGGTTCAAACGGGCTACTAGGGATCAAATTTTAGGAAAAAAAATAAAAGAGGATAAAACGGGCTAGATAACAAAAATCGCCTAAATCATTTTCAAAGCTCCACGTACATAATCATATTTTTCAAGTAAGCACCAATGCAAGTTCTAGTATTTCAAGTATTCAACTAATCACACAAGAAATAAAATAAAGGCTCAAATCCTCTCAAGGCAAATAATCAATAATTCAAAGCATATAAGTTATTCATCAAGGCATATAATTCTTGATCACCTTCACAATATCTTAATTAAGATAAGAAACTCTAAACAATTCTTGTCTTTCCACCAATCATCCGAAGCACACACAAGACAAAGCAAAAATATTCGACTCAACCAAATTATTATTAATCTAATAAAGCAAGTAAACGTGCATCCTAAAAAAAATAAAAATAACCTAAAAAAATAAAAAATAAATGCAAGCAACTATATGATATGCAATAAAGCGATAAAAAACTCAAGATATACGACACCTCGTTCCCCCAAACTTATTCTTTGGAAAAGATTTAAATTTAAGAAAAAGAATGACGTACACCTTAAGTAACTAACCGATAAGTCTAGCGAGCTCCACCGTAAGCAATCCTTGCACCCTTGAGCACGATCATCTTCTCCATGCTTCGCTCGAACACTTGATCACCACCATTTTTTTTTTTTTTTTTTTTTTTTTTTTTTTTTTTTTTGTTTTTTTTTTTATTTTTTATTTTTGTTCTTTTTCTAGATTTTTTCAAATAAATAAAAAAAAGGAAAATAAATAAAAAATAATAAAAACATACCATAAATGATGGGTTGCCTCCCAACAAGCGCTTAATTTAACGTCTTTAGCTAGACGTCTTTCGAGCTCTCAATAGGGATCATTCCCGTTCATTCCAATCTCCTCCTTGATCTTCTCATGGTGTCGGCTACCATCTTTTGGCTCTTGAATTTTCCAACCCCGGCCTAATGTAAAAGTCCGACATTCGTCATAGGCTCTAAAAGTGATCTCACTAAGCTCCATGTCAATAAGTACTCGTCCGGTGGCTAGGAATGGCCTTCCTAAAATCAACGGTGTATCACCGTTATCCTTCATATCTACCACCACAAAATCTGTTGGAAACTTAATTCCATCAACCGTCAACCAAACATCCTCTACAATTTCCATGGGACGAACTTGGAATTTATCCGCCATTTGAAGAGTGATCATAGTCGGTTGAAGCTTCTCCAATCTCAACTTCTCGAAAACCGAGAGTGGCATCAAGTTGACGCCCGCCCCTAAGTCGCATAGCCCTTTCCCGGTATATATTTCGCCAACTGCACAATCGATAAAAAATCCTCCAGGATCTTCGCACTTAACGGGGTGGTCTCTATGTAGTAGTGCACTACTCTCCTCCGTAAGTGTAACCATCTCATGAGCCTCAACCGGGCTCTCCATCTCCTCGTCTGAATCGGCTACATCCGTCTCGACCCTTGGCCTATTCTCCTCTTGCTCATGCACTATCTTCACCTCAGTCAGAACGTCATCTCTCGTCTCTTGGGCATCCTCGACCTTGCAATCCTCTAGGGTGATCTCCGTATGACACGGGAATTGGCCCTCTTGCTGTTGACTCTCGACCATAGCGATCATTTGCCCAATGTGCTGCTCCATTGACTTCTGGTGAGTCTGAATTGCATAGAACTTAGCATCAATGTCGTCCATGTATTTTTGCGACTGAGTCATGAACGAGGCGAACATATCTTCGATTGACGGCTTCTTCGGCTCATTGATGACCCCGTTGGTCACCGAAAATCCCATTGGTGGTTGTAGAGCGTTGTATGGATCGGTGTACGAGAAATTAGAATAACTCTGGCTGCCCGAAAAATACGAGTTACCTCCTTGATACCCCTAGAAATTGTCGTAATTCCGGTCTTGTAAATAATTCACGTTCTAGACGGGTTCATACATTGACACCGCATTCACCCCGACATTCTCGTTCTTCACCATAGAGTCCACCTGCTTCCCCATTGAAGCTACTTGTGCCCTCAACGCAATCATCGAGTCCGATTCGGTGGACGCCGCCACTCGATTAAACATTATCTGCTCCACCGGCCATTGGTAGCTATAAAACACCATCTCGCAAAAAAAGAAAGAAATATAAGAAAAGAGAAAAAGAAAAATAAAATAACAAAAAAAAAAGAAAAAATAATAATAATAAAAAATGTCTAAACTAATATCTATTCGCTTTCTTCTAATATTAACTAATTCAACAAACAATCCCCGGCAACGGCGCCAAAAACTTGTTCGCTAATTATTTTTGCTATCCGCAAGTGTACGGCGTAGCTATAGGTAGTGGCGAGCAAGGTCGTATGCCACACAGATTGTAGTTAAATTAATTAAGTACTAAAATAATAATGATTAAATATTATCTAGACTAATGAATTGGATGATGATTGTGAACTAAGAAATTAAACTAAGAACTAATTTATCTAAAGAAATAAAAATAAAATAAGATATAAAGATAGATTCTAGGTTATGCTTTCCTCGGAATTAATTCATGAAACGCTTATATTCATACAAACCTTATTTAATTTTACCAATCGTAGAGATAATCGCTAAATTGATTTCAACCTTTCTCTCGAACAAGCAAATCGTAGATATTAATTGTTATCTATCTCCTCTCGGTCTCAAGATGAACAACTAACTCCCATAAGTTCCTAGGATTTTCGTTCTCTCGCAAGATTCTATCAACCTCTCGGTCTGTTTAGTCTTCTACGTTATAAATTTCCCAATTCTAGCAATCAATTATCTCCTCTCCGTCTCAAATCGATTACAAATATGCATTCATAGTGGCCATCTACTCATGCAATAATAATACACACAAGAAATTTATAAACGAAAGATAAACCGGAATGAAATAAATAAAAACTAAATCATAAATCAATCCGAGTACTAACAAATCCTAGAATCCAAGATAAATCTAGCCTAGAAACATGCTTTCAAAATAAGTATAAAACAATGAGTTCGAAAGAAGAAAAGAAAAAGAAAGAAAAAGCTTATTCGGCTCCGTCGATCCTTTCTTCCCGGGCTTTCTCCCTCGTCTTGCTCGTGCTTCTAGCCTTTAAAAGTCTCCAAAGATCTGAAAATTAGGTCCCCGACCCCCTAAAAATGTGTCCAAGTGTCCCTTAAATAGTTGGGGTCGAGTCCTAGTCGAAATAGGCCCAAAAAACCCGAAAAATAGGAAAAAACGCGTCAAACCGCGTAGGGGCCGTGTTGGAGTGTCCAGAGCCACACGACTCGTGTCATGAGCCACACGACTCGTGTCGGAATCCCGAGAGTGCGTATCATCCTGTTCGCGACACACGAGCCGTGTCAACCAGCCACACGACTCGTGTGAGTCTGGGAGGTAAAATCACCTCCAAATCCTCGCTTTCAGCTTATTTTTCAGCACCTGTTCGAGTTTCTGGCGTTTCAGTCGATCCCGGCGATGAGAAACACGTCCTCGTTGCCGACGATGCAGGCTCCGGCCTTTTTCTGATCACGCACATGCATGCACGTGGAAGTTGCAACATCTCTTGGATGCATGATTTCTCCGACATGGTGCTCTGTTCTGCTCTACGACATCCCAGGAAGGTTCCCGACAGTCCCGTGATGTCCAGGTGGTCGGAGATGGAACTCCGTCGAGATTCCGCCAACTTCGTAATTTCTGACGTAAGCTTTTTAGGCGCGGTTTCCGGCTCCAGGATGATTCTCCGGTGACGGGATGGCAGCGACATCGAGCTAGGCTCTTCGTGTAGCATGCGGTGGTCGTGGTTCAACATGGATGGAGCTCTGCTGCTTGTCAATGGCGGACGGACATGCTGGAACGTGAAATTGAAGAAGGAGATAACTTTCTTCTTTTCTAGTGGAATGACAATTATGCCCCTGTATTAAGTGCTGATTTGGGCTATTTATGTGGGCTTTTTTGGGGCCGATTTTCTGATGTAAATTAGGCCACTAGGGGCTGCCATTAATCTCCAATGCAAGGTACTTGGGTCTGCTCCAATGCAAGACTCGCACTCCGTTTATGTCCGTTTCATGCCTTTTTCGACCTCCAATAATTATTTCGACCCCGTTTCCTGTCAAAACTCAAATAAAACACCTATCATAGCTTAATAAAATTAATTATATATATAATTAATTATATAATAATTAATTACATAATCACTAATTATATATTGAACTACGACGAAACGGACACGGAAATCACTATAAAATACACGTAAATTTGACGCATGTCAGCCTATCCACGACACGTACTTACCTGATGGTCTTAGGCTTTTGCTTCCTTTATACAAATAAAAAAAAAGTACAATTTACAATTTCAAATACCCAAAATACTCGTTGTTTTGCCAAAAATATTTGCATGAAAGGCAAAACCAAAATTATTAACTGAATATAAAAAAGTTTTAATGAGATGGCTTGGGTCTCTTTCAGTTTAACCAGTGGTCTCGAGTTTGAGCCCTGTGAATGCAGCAGTGTTAAAACTCTTGAGGGATAACTTTGCCGCCCTTGTGGTCCTACTCAGCTCGATTCCGGATTAGTCGGTTCCCATGTGGATCCGAAAACCGAAATGTCTCTGTACCAAAAAAAAAGTTTTAATTGCCACTATTTTACATCCATTAATGCTAATCTTACACACATTATTTGTTTTAGTTAACTAAAAATATTGGTGATTGAATTTTTTTAATTTGAAATAAATTATTTATTTCATTGAACATTGTAAACCTTCGCAATGTCTTTGGCCGTTACATTTGGTCAATTACCAAACTAGAACTCAATAAAAAAAATTATTAGAATGTCAATAGCATCTTATCAATCACCAAACTAAGGATATAAGTCAACAATTGGCATATTTCATGGCTTGGGGGTCAACAAACACATGCAAATCTTGAAATCACACAATAATATTGAGGGATTGATTGTTTATGAATTATTTCACTCACTTTTATTTCATTTTAAAATCTAACTCAATTTTAACTTAATTACACTATCTTTAATATTATTCATATAATTAAATAATACAAACCATTCATTCTTACACATCAAATCAACTTTAATTCACTATTCATCCACTCACATAATTTTAACTACCTATCATTTTTAAATTATTTCAATCATTTATCTCTTATGTTTACATCAAATCAACTTTAATCATTTTATTTTAATATTATTTTAATATATTCTTAAAATTTCACTAACAACTAACCATACTACTTTTATTAGAATTAGCTACAGTTAACCAAAATAATTCATTTGAACAAATTATTTCATAAACAATCAAGCTCTAAATTTGCAAGTGATGTGATGATTAACGTGCAGGTTATAAATGATTAATATATTAGATACCAATTTCATTTTTTTTTTAAGTTTCTTTATTATTTAATAGTTCCATACGAGATTGAGTTTTTTTTTTTTCTTTTTATATATACTTCCAAACTCAAATGTCATACCTGAAATGAATATAAAAAAATGTAAATAAAAAATATAACATTTGATAGCATTAATATGCATTCTTGATAAAATAAAATATTACGGGTCAATCCACCAAACAATTAGACTGTTTCACACAAGAATTTGTGTTACCCAAATACATAATTAATATGTGAAGCGACCATACTGTTAGATGAGTCGATCGATCATACTTTGCATACATAATATGTTCAAAATATTATATATTTTTTTGTTTATTTATTCAAATTTATTAATTAGTATTCAAAACTAATTAATAAACTACAAACATTCAAAGAGGATCTGGCTTTCTTTGAAGGCTTAGAGAATGTTCCGTATGAGGCAATTCGGATCATTTGTTTCCATTGTATTGTGTAGTCTTTGTGCATAGGGAGGCGAAAAAAGGCTCAGATCACTGGAAAGAGCTGTCCTAAGGAGAGTGTTCGATTTTTTCAATAAAGCCGACTTCTTTTTTTTTTTTTTTACGATACCATGATTATAATCAAATATAGTATTAATATGATCAGGAATATATATGTCCTCAAAAAGATTGTCTCTATGACACATATATCAACACAACATAAGTTTAGGACTTGATGAAATATTTTGACATCCTAAAACTTATGCTACTTCTCTAGCTGGTAGAATGTTTAAGAGTTTTTTTCTTTTATGATCGCCACCAACTCTAAATTCCGAACCGCCTTTATCGAGAGATCGAATCGAGGCCATAATTCGTCACGTACTCGATAAAAATATAATCTACTACAACACTACTTATATTATCAAATAAGACCACAAGTGCAATTTAGCCCATTATAATGTGAATGTAATGGCATGATTGGTATAATGGAATGAACTTTCGTAGAAATGAAATTAATTGAAGAATAGAATGATTATGGAATGGAATGAAATATTCGTAGGAATGGAATGTAATGACATGATTGTCATTGATGCTTTTGATATGCAGAAGGATTATGACTTGAATGAAATGACATTATGATTTTTTATTAAAAAATAAATAAAAGCTTTTTTTAAAAATAATATATTTTAATGAATTATATATAAATACTTCTTTAATACTATATAAAAATAAAATAATATATTTTTTAATAATTTAAAAAATTCTCAAAGTTAATATATTTTTAATGTATAAAAATAATATATTTTTAATAATATATAAAAATAAAAAGTAATATATTTTTAATAATATATATTTTTATTTTTTAATTAAGCAATAAATAAAAGTAAGTTTTCAATTTTTTTTATTTGAATTTTATTTTTTAAATAATATATTTTTAATAATATATAAAAATAAAAAGTAATATATTTTTAATATTTTTTAAATAATTAAAAAAATAATTACCAAACTATAACTTATTAAAAAAAATAATTAAAAAGTCAATAGCATCTTATCAATCACCAAATTAAACACTAAACAAAAGATATAAGTCAATAATTAGCATATTTCATGGCTTGGGGTCAACAAACACATGCATCCTCTTATCTTTCTTATTTCCCTTAAACTTATTTGTAATCTTAAATACTAACTATTAATTATATTATAAATGCAACACAGTCAACATGCAAATCTTGAAATCACACAAGAATATTGAATTTGCTATTGATGTGATGATCAACGTGCTAATCAGAAATGATTAATATATTAGATACCAATTTCATTTTTTTCTTTTTTTTTTTAGTTTCTTTATTATTTAACAGTTCCACACAATAAGATTGAGTTTTTTTTTTAATATATATACTTCCAAACTAAAATATCTACCCTAAAATAAATATAAAAAGAATATAAATAAAATACGACATTTTATAGCATTAATATGCATTTTTTGTTAAAATAAAATTCTACGAGTCAATTCACTCAACCAATAGATTGCTTCATACAAGAATTTGTGTTATCCAGATACACAATTTTTGTGTGAGACAGTCAAACCGTTCAACAAATAGATTGCTTCATACAAGAATTTGTGTTATCCAAATACATAATTCTTGTGTGAGACGGTCAAACCGTTAGACGATTCGATTCATCATATTTTTCACCACAAATGCATACATATACTACGAGATATTATATTTTCGTTTATATTATTTTTCACTCCACAATTATCACAGGGCAAACAACATCTAACAAATCAAGACCAATTTTTGTCACCCTTTTTATGGTCATGCATGGATCATGCCCCCTTATTCTCCTTTTTTTCTCTTTCATCCCCTTAAAAGTCGCAAGCATTGGAATTTACTTCTTCACCATTTTTCTCTTACCCCCACCAAATCAATGCTACAGAGCACAAAAAAAAAAAAAAAAAAAAATGCCGTTAACAGTCAAAGGTCCAATTTTTATCACCCCTTTATGAAGCGCGAGCAGTCCAAAAGGTGACTCGCTCAATCCCTTTTGCTTTTCCAATTATAGCAACATTTTTCATTGTTTTTTAATGATGGTTATTATTGAATCTTAATTTGCAGCTCATTCTTTAGTATGTTGGGATTAAGAAAAAAAATTCTTTCTTTAGCTGTTCTTTGGTGCTACGCACGTTGCCCGCACTGAGAAAATTCCTCTTTTATTCTTCGTTCTCATCAGAAATTTCTTCTGGGTTTTGCGCCGTTCTTCATAACCGACCTTTTCTTTTATGGATTTTTTTTTTTTTTTCTTGAATTGAGGTTGGGGAGTGATTAGATTGGATCAATCTTGTATATTTTATAGTGGGCTCGTGGAGTATCATCTATCCTCGTACAAAATACGAGGTAGTTTAATTATCATGGCTTGTTTCATTGTTTTCTGTTATCATCTTCACATTTGTGGATATCGTTGTGGGATTTATTGCAAAATTTGATGATGAAATCACGTGTAATAGAAGGGCCCTTTTGTTTTTCTGAGTCTGGTGGTGTGTTTGAACGCTTCAAGATTGAAACTTGGTTGATAATCTGTGAGAATTGGCGTTCAATTTTGTTAAATGGTGCCGATTTAATCGAACTTATAATGTTTGGGGTCGTTACATTATTTTTTTGATGTGCCCAGAGGGTTGGTTCATTTGTTTGAGCGTGATAACTTATTGTCATTTTTTTCTCCATCTGTGCAAGAGAGGTTGAGTTTTTAGATGCCTTTTTTTAATCATGTTTGCTCAAGATGAATGGAAACTGTTTCAACTAAAAGTGGGTTCTGTTGGAATATCACTTGTGAGTTGTCCCACATTGATTCTATAGGGAAAATGAGTCTAGTTTATAAGCTTAGTGGACTACTCCTCCTATCACGAATTGGTTTTGGGATGGCCTCACTGAGGTGCATCTAGGCTCACCCTCTTATGGTGCGCTTCATCTGGTGGGACCGCACTCTCTTCCCCCGGTTCTAATAGGTTCTTTGCTCAAAGTTTCCAACTTAAGGTGGCACTTTCAGCCGGGGTATGTTTTTTTATGTAAATTTGAAGTGCCGAAGAAATTAGGAGGAGGTAGTACTTTGGGCTATATACAAAGTACTGTTGATGGGGGATGGAGAATGCAATTCTTAAACAGAATTTCAGAGGATGTTTTTTTCGACGTGATTAATAAGCACTTTATGATTGAAATAGAGCGCTTTTTACTTTCATTATCGATTTTAGGATTAGCATATGGAAATGTTATCCTATATGAGGAGTTACAGTAGCATTTTATGTGGTTTATGTCTTAAAAGTTGATTACTCTTTGCAAGGCCTGACTGTTATGTTCATTTGAACTTTCTCACTGTTATAGTTCTATTGGTTATTTTACTATTTCAAGTTTGTCTTAATGAATGTTGGACCTTTCTCGTCATTTATTAGATTAACTTCCGGAGTAAACAGTTTTTTTAGAGAACTCGGGAAAGTATTATGTCTGTTTCGTTGAGGGATTTGGATCCAGCTTTCCAAGGAGCTGGACAGAAGGCGTATCCTATTTTTCAATTAATTTTCTCTGTGCCATTACAAAGTTGCAATTATAATGCTCGTGTTATTATGCCTTCTCGTTTCTTTTAACAAAGCGAAATTCTCATGGAAATATTCTGTAGATTACTTAGATTGTACACATATTTTGGCCTCCTTAACTTTATATAGTGGAATCGAGATATGGAGAATTCAAAATTTTAGTCCTGTTCTTGTTCCAAAGTCTTCACATGGAAAATTCTTCACTGGAGATTCTTACATCATTCTAAAGGTAATATTTGAGTTCCTTTTTTTTATCGAAATGTCTTGGCATCTCTAATGATAATATGGACCACTCGAGACTCAATTTCAATGAGAATTGCAGTTTAGATTTTTATTAGTCCTTTTTCTTGCACTTAACCTGTCACTATGTACTATTTCAATGAACTTCTTTTGAGAAATTTTGTTTCAGTATAAAGATAATTTTCGGTTCTGCAGACCACTGCCTTGAAAAATGGTGCTCTCAATCACGACATTCACTATTGGCTAGGGAAAGATACCAGTCAGGTAAATTAAATTCTTTTATGTTACTATTTGAACTTAAAATATTTAAATTATTTATGTTAATATATACACATTTGTATTTTTTAGGATGAAGCTGGTTCTGCAGCAATTAAAACAGTCGAATTAGACGCGGCACTCGGCAGCCGAGCTGTGCAATATCGTGAAGTACAAGGCCATGAATCCGAGAGGTTCCTTTCTTATTTCAAGCCGTGCATAATACCTCAAGAAGGAGGAGTTGCCTCGGGATTCAAACACGTGGAGCCTGAGGAGCATCAAACTCGATTGTACGAGTGTAAAGGAAAACATGTTGTTAATGTGAAAGAGGCAAGCTTTTTTTTTTTTTTTTTCTAGTGTTTATTATAATTTATACTCTATGAAAACTTGATTTTTTACGATGAAAATATGCTTTCCACACTAGATGCTGTTGGTATTGTGTGCGAAACCAAGTTTTTTTCGAACACATTGACTTATTTTTCTCTATTTTTGTTTCTATTTCCCATTTTTCATGGTTTTTATTTTTTTTAAAAAAAAAAATCTTAGAACTTTTAATTCAAAACTTGATTTTTACGACTGTTTTTGAAACAGGTGCCTTTTGCCCGATCGTTGCTAAATCATGACGACGTATTTATTCTCGATACGAAATCGAAAATCTTCCAATTCAATGGTTCGAACGCGTGTATTCAAGAGAGGGCTAAAGCTCTGGAAGTTGTTCAGTACATTAAAGATACTTATCATGATGGAAAATGTGATATTGCCACTATTGGTAATTAACTGTGTAGTAGTAAAGTTCCCATCTTTCTTATTTCTTTTTTTTGGATATTAAATTTCTAAGTGAAGTATCCTCTAATTTTTTTTTACTGCAGATGATGGAAAACTAATGGCCGATGCCGATACTGGAGAATTTTGG
Organism: Striga hermonthica; assembly: GCA_902706635.1. Classification (NCBI taxonomy): domain Eukaryota; kingdom Viridiplantae; phylum Streptophyta; class Magnoliopsida; order Lamiales; family Orobanchaceae; genus Striga; species Striga hermonthica. Next base: position 19,003,702 of record CACSLK010030184.1, on the reverse strand, counting down.
GGGTTCTTTGGTGGCTTTGCTCCACTTCCCAAGAAAACAAATGCCGATAAACCGAACGGCACGAATAATGATGCTACCTCTAAGCTTTTCTGGTAATTTTTTTTTTTTTAATTTTCTGACTTGATGAAGTGACAATGTTCTTAGTTCTGACAGCTGTTTTTTAATGATAGTATCGAAAAGGGCGAGGCAGTACCTTTTGAAACTGAATCTTGGACAAGAGATTTATTAGAAACGAATAAATGCTACATTCTCGATTCGGGTTTAGATGTATTTGTTTGGATGGGGAGAGGTACTTCTGTTGAGGAAAGGAAAGCTGCAAGCAGAACAGTTGATGTAAGTTTTTTGCTTGTTTTCCCTGATATGGAATTTACTTCGTCAGTAAAAAATAACACTCAAATGCTCGTGCTTTCATTTTTTTAACAGGAATTACTGTGTAGCATGAATAGAACTAATTCTCGTATAATCCGTATGGTCGAGGGGTTTGAGATCGTGACTTTCCGCACGTATTTCGAGTCGTGGCCTAAATCGGCCAATGTGGCTGTGTCTACTGATGGGAGAGGGAAAGTTGCAGGTCAGTATTAAAATGTGGCAGATTATATTTCTTGTATTTCAATTTAAATAGTTAATCGATATATCATTTTTTGTTTAAAATTCTTTGTAGCACTATTGAAGCGTCAAGGACTTAATGTGAAGGGTTTGAAGGAAGAACCTCCCAGAGAAGAACCTCAACCATATATAGACTGCTCAGGCGATTTACAGGTTAATTTTTGAAGAAACTACTATAGCTTTTTTAAATGTGCATAGTTTGTAAGGAGGTGAAAATAATATTCCTGAGAGGATTTGATTGCATTTAGGATTTCATTTGTTGTATTTTGCATTAGTTCGAAAAAACCGAGAGATCAAAAACTTACAGTGGAATTAATTCTAATTGCATTTTCCGGTTCTCGACGAATACCGATAGGTTTGGCGTGTAAATGACCGAGAAAAAATACTCCTTCAAGATTCAGATCAGAATAAGTTTTACAGTGGAGATTGCTATATTTTTCAATATTCATATTCTGGTGGAGAAAGAGAAGAATATCTTATAGGGACATGGTTCGGAAAGCAAAGTGTTGAGGTAAAACGTTGATCTTCATTCCTTCGATTTATTTTTGTACACATGGCAAAATACATCATTTCAAACTATCTTTGAAGAATTTTTCACCCAATTATACTAATAATAGTCGAAAAATTCTTCACCTGAATTATTAGTTATGCACTTTTCTATTTTGTACAGGAAGATAGAGTGACAGCAAGTTCGCTAGCTAGCAAGATGGTTGAAGCTCTGAAGTTTTTGCCCACTTGGGTATCATTATCATGCCTTCACCATTTTCTTTTTTTATAAAGAAAGTCTTAATGTTAAGTTTTATTGATCGTTCATTTTAAACTGGACATTTATTTATAGGCTCGCATTTACGAAGGACACGAACCAATCCAGTTCTTCGCCGTTTTGCAGAGCTTCATTGTCTTCAAGGTCTGGAGTAGACAACAAATCTGAATATATATATATATATATATATTATTTAAATATATAAACTCATCTTTCTGTCTTTTTTTTATCCATCATATGTATTTTTATTTTTTCCGTATTATTTTCATATTTACAGGGAGGTTTAAGTAATGGGTACAAGAATTACATAGCTGAAAAGGAGCTTCCAGATGATACTTATACAGAGGACGGGCTTGCAATTTTCCGAATTCAAGGGACCGGACCTGAAAATATGCAAGCAATTCAAGTTGAACCTGTAAGGCCTATGCTCGAGTTCTTCTAATAAACTGATATGTAAATTCCTTACGCTTTTTTTCGCCTTATTGGCCATAGTTTACGTTACATGAATAAAGATCACTCTTTGCTACACTAGTTTTTTTTTTATCTATAGAGATGGCCTTGCATCATATATTTTCCGAATACACACTTTTGCAGTTTCTTGTTTTTTGTATATGATTTTTTTTTTTTTTATTAATTCAGGTAGCCTCATCCTTGAATTCATACTATTGTTACATACTACACAGTGGATCTTCTGTCTTCAACTGGTCAGGAAATCTTACAACATCAGAAGATCAAGAACTTGTCGAGAGGCAGCTCGATGTAATAAAGGTAACTGTGTTACTTACAAAAAATATGGTTTCTTTTTTTAATTTTTCATCTACAAGTTTTTTTCAGCTGGTCATATACTATTTCATGAGCATTTTACACAATTCGATAATATTATTGTACTTTATTTTCTGCAGCCAAACATGCAGTCGAAATTTCAAAAAGAAGGCGCAGAATGTGAGCAGTTTTGGGATTTGTTAGGTGGAAAGACCGAGTACTCGAGCGAGAAAATTTCGAGAGAGGCCGAAAGCGATCCTCATTTGTTCTCGTGCACTCTATCCAAAGGTTTTTAAATCTTCTTTTATTCATTTATGTTTTCAAATTTTATTTTATTTGTATAAATGAGCTTATCTAACTTGTTTTCTCTCGTTTTTTTGTCAAACTGTTTTCCAGGAGATCTTAAGGTGTGTCTCTCATGCTTCTTTATCATTATCAGCTTTTATTTATTTAATTATTAAATTAAAATGATTGTTCTGTAAGATATCTGAGTATGATTATCATCCACAGGTCACAGAGGTGTACAATTACAACCAAGATGACTTAATGACTGAAGATATATTCATTCTCGATTGCCATTCGGACATTTATGTATGGGTTGGTCAACAGGTCGATTCGAAGAATAAGTTGAATGCATTAAATTTGGGGGAGGTATTATTATTCAACTTCACTTCATCTGAAGAAAAATTTTAACCAACTTTATCAATAGTCTTGCATTTGATACTTACTGCTACTTTCTTATCAAGTTTTTGTTTATGAATGATTTTAGTTACAATTATCTTCGACAGGAATTTCTGGAGCGCGATTTTCTTTTGTCGAAATTATCCAAGGAAGCACCAATATATGTTATTATGGAAGGGAACGAACCGGCATTTTTCACGCGTTTTTTCACTTGGGACCCCACCAAATCTTCAGTAAAGTGCTCGATTTTTTACACCTATAAGATGCTTCTTTCTTGGAAATGAGAGAAATCAGCAAAAAAACTTTTAAAATATTGTGATTTTTTTTTTTAAATTGCAACAGATTCATGGTAACTCTTTCGAAAGAAAACTTGCCGTTCTCAAACATGGAGGCACATCAATGTTGGATGTAAGTTGACTAATATTCTATTTGCCTCCTTTTTGGCTTCTTTTCCTTGCTATTGTCTCAATATAAATATGTTTTTATACGTTGTAGAAACCGAGAAGGCGACCTGTGATATTTAGCGGGAGATCGGCCGCGCCTGAAAAATCCCAACGTTCGAGAAGCGTAACATTTAGCCCCGAACGAGCTCGTGTGAGAGGAAGATCTCCTGCTTTCAACGCTCTAGCCTCGACTTTTGAGAACCCAAACTCGAGAAACTTGTCGACTCCTCCTCCAATGGTGAAAAAGCTTTACCCAAGATCGAGTTCGCCGGATTCCGTAAACCCACCTTCGAAATCGGCTGCCATAGCCGCACTAAGTGTTGGCTTTCAACAGCCGGGCCCCGCCAGGCAATTCGTCATCCCTCGTTCTATTAGAGGTATATATATATGTATATTATATATATATATACTAACTATTTCACGTTTTCTGGTTAAAGGTATAGGTTGTGTTTGGTAAGCATATAAGCTAGCTTATAACTTTTGGTTAGCTTATAAGCTTCCTATACTCAAATAAGTTTGGATGGGTAGGTCGAGGTTTTTAAAAAAGCTCGAGCTTATCTCTGATAAGCTTCCTTGGATAGCTTTTTACATAAGCCCATTGAAATTTTTATTTCAGCTAGCTTATCAGCTCATTTTACTAGACATTTTTATCATATAAGCTAACTTATAGCTTTTAAGTGAATTTCAAAACTTATAGTTGATAGCTTTTGACTTATTAGCTGATAACTTATGACTTATGTCTGAAAAGCAGCTTATAACTTCTATGATAAAAGTGTTTGGTAAAATTAGTTTATATGACAAGTGTTTGGAAAAATTAGTTTTTCAGCCGTAAGTAAAAAAATATCAAATATAAGTTCGAAATTCACTTAAAAACTATAAGTTAGCTTATCAGTTACGTTTACCAAAAAATAGCCATAGTTGCAATGAGTAGATGAAAGATTGTGAATTTTTAGTACTTCGAGTTCTTTCTAACTTTCCTTCCGTTTTCCTCATAAAGCGGGCAATGAGGTACCGAAACCAAGATTCGAGGGGAAAATGTCTCGTGAAAACTCGGTGGAGCAATTGAAATCCATGCCGGAGACCATACAAGAAGACATGAAGGAAGATGAAGTTGAAGATGACGAAGGACTTCCGATATATCCATTTGAACGCCTCATCACATCATCAACCGATCCCATTGAGGATATTGATGTGACTAAGCGAGAGGTAAAAATGCACTTTCTTTCGAGCCGTTAATGATTATTTTACCTCATGAGATGAGAATTTTTCTGACGTGCTATTATTGTGTAGACTTATTTGTCCGTGGATGAGTTTAAAGAGAAATTTGGGATGACTAAGAGTGCTTTCAACAAGCTACCCAAATGGAAGCAGAATAAGATGAAAATTTCGCTTCAATTGTTCTAAGCATGCTCGGCAAATTCGTACGCCCTTTTTTTTTTTTGTGTTAGTTCCCATAGTTAACAAAATCCAATCACTTCATTTTTTAGCTGCTTTTGCTCGTCGGCTGTTATTTTCCTCCATTGAAACCGGCAGACGAATCAGAGATTAGTGTTTGTTGAATCTTCTTTTCTGGCAAGCTAGTTTGTTATTATTTTTTGGTCCTGTTTTACTGTAAGCTTGCAATTTTGTCTTCTCTGCGAACTTATTAACTTATTTGTACGAGTAATATACAAAAGATTTTGCAGGAGCAGAGTTTTTTATGCTGCATAGAAGGGAAGTAATGTACAGGAAATGTAGAATCAGTGCAGTCAATTTTTTGAATTTGATTAGCCAATAAATAGGTGCAGAATTTGAATTTTTGTGTACAACTATTTGTTGTTTGATGATTATATTATTCTGAGTTGGCTAGTTAATTCTGGTAGAAAAATATAACCTGAAATTATTGTTGTGATCGAACTGAATGAGTTGAGTTCAACTATTTCGAGCTTGTTTTTTATTATGTGCGAACATTGTTCGTGTTCCTCAGTTTTCTTTTTTGAGCAAAAAAAATCATGTTCAAGATTGTCAGTTTGGTTGTTTGTCGAAGTTCAAGTTCATTCGTGTTTGATTTATTTAAAGATTTGACCAATCAAATTCGTTAATTAAGTTGTTTTGTAAACAGATCACCTCAAAATAATAATAAAGATATAAAAGGAAAACTCACAGTAACAGTAACAGATCTTTGAAACTTTCTTTCTTTATCAGCAGAACCTCAGAGAATTTATATTTATTTGATAGGGACAAAAAAATAAGTCTCCATTTAGAATCTCTCCCCAAACCTGAAGAACATAGTGCCAGTCCTCGAGTTATGATCAACTGCATACTCAGCTCTCACTAACCCTAACTTGACTCCCACACCATAAGACGAGCCGTGGCCCATTCTTCTGTACACCTGAGTCGGGTTTCCTTTGACATCTTTTGAACTCCCCAAATCATTTCCATGCTCGGCAAAGATATACGTGTGGGTGCTTTTCACGGGTATCCGAAGCTCAGCAGCCACCTAAGGATGCAAAAAAAAAAAGTTTTTTTATTCGATGCTAACTGTTATGAGTCGAGAGAGAAAATATGTGAAGAGAAAAAAATGATGCATTTGATCCCTGGTAAAACAGCAGAGATGATTAACAGCTCCCTTTGAAATTGTAAAAGTAATATACAGTCGGCCTCATAATTTGACACTGAATCGAAACCTTAGGGGTGTTTTTTGTCATTTTGAAAGTTTGCTGGTGTTTATGTAATATGGTGAAATTTCAACAGTATTTTTTTTTTTTGTAAAAATCTCTAACGATGATATAACTAATAGTAATGGCCCTCTGAACTCTGATTCTACTGTTAGCATACTCAAGTAAAATACTTCTAAATACAAACCTCAAGTGGTTGTTTTATGTTGTAACGCTTTAAGAGTGTGTTTGGTAAGCACCATAAGCTAGCTTATAGCTTATTTCAAATAAGGTATAAGCTTATAAGTTTCCTATACCCAAATAAGTTTGGTTTGGCAGGACGAGCCTTTTTAAAAAGCTCGAGCTTATCTAATAAGCTTCATTGGGCAGCTTTTCAAATAAGCTCGTTGATATTTTTATTTCCATCTAATTTTAACAAACACTTATAGCATATAAACTAAGTTTTCATTTTTCAGATATAATATAGCTTGAAATTCTCTTATAAGCTATAAGCTAACTTATCGGCTAGCAGCTAGGTTCACCAAATAGCAGCCTAAGAGGGTACTTGTAATTACAATTTACAAAAGTTAAGTGGCGGTAAAAACTCGGGTTCAGGAATTGTTGTTAAAATGGAAATTACGCAGAATTCTTATTGCAGATTACACACGCACGCATGCACACACACAAAAAAAAAAAAGTGTGTTTTTTGTCTTACATCAATTATGTATGGTAAAAAAATTTAAAATATAAGATAACAAAATTCATTACATACCTCAAGTATATTTCTTGCAGCTCCCAATTCTCCCATGTTATAACCTCGCACCGAATAAGGTCCCCCCAACGTAAATGCATCATAACTGGGAAGATCACCAACACAGCCACCATAATGGCCATGGAGGACCAAAACTGGTGGTGGTGGCTTTCCAGCGCCTTCTTCTACTTGCTTCAGTTGTACAAACCGGGTTAATGATAACTGATGACGGTTAAAGATCGGAAATTTGCTGCCAATTCCAAGCCCTTGGTCAAGCTGCAAAGAAGTCATAAAGAAAGAGACAAAATGGAAAGGAAGAAAGAAAATTAGTCCATTAAACAGAAGCAATAACAATTTGACATTTCATGAGATACCATGAATCCAATCGTTTAAGATCCTATTTCTTTCTTTCGTCTATGATTGATCTTTCCACTTTACTTCAACAACTCATCTCTTTAACTTCTTTTTTCTGTTTACTTGCCTAAATTTCATCAATCTTCATTAAATAAAAAATAAATAAATAAATCAATTATCAGTTTATATTTGTCATAACTCCACCGTTTACCAAATAATATCTTATAATTACACTCATCAACATATCAAGTGATTGATTGCGAATCACCCTTTCACCACTCGGACTTTCCCTACTCGAGCAATTCCATTCACATTCTGCTTCCATAAGTCATACTAAAATGCTAACTTATAATCTATAAAGGATTAAAAATAATTTCACAAATTGCAATCGACTATACACAGTTTAATGAAGCACTTATTCGGATGAGATTTCCTACTTTTTTTCCACTATTTGCTGATTCATTTTAAATTTAGGACTGGCATGCTCAGTCAATTTCTCATATCAATTGTAATTTGTAAGTATAAGGTAAAGAAAGAATATCATGAATCTTTCATAATGGTGTGATCTTAAAGATTAGAGTATTGCGGAAGTGTAAGATACACTGATGCTTCTCACCTGGAACACATTTCTCTCACCAACAATAGCCCCATTTACAAATTTGGTGTTGTCACGAGTGATATTAGCCTGCACAAATGCCATTTGGTCAACCCCGGTCCCACTGAGTGTTGTGGGAGGTCCATCTGCACTCACTCCACCACTTGGTAACACCCTTTGACCATTTGCAGAGATGTGGCTGGTCTCATCACGTGTTGTTATCTCCTCCATCACAACTCCATACGTAAATTTGCTTTGACGCGTGAAATTCTGCAAGAACGTAACTTAATATTATTTCGTAAGGCATTTGAGTTCAATCTTCGGCATACTCAGGTCAGGTATGATAAAATATATCAGTAAAATACAACAAGATCAAGAAAGAAATGCATACCTCCATAATGTTGGCTTTAACTCCGGCTCGATCAACCCATATAGGAGGAACTTCTTCTATTCCAGGTCCACCAGTGAAGACTGGGCTCAGCTTTCTACTATTAAAGCAGCTAACACGAAAAGTACGGTTGCGAGGATTGTGTACTCCATCTAGGTACGGATGGACATATTCCATCTTGAAAGAAAGGTCATCCTATATACAGATATTGCAGATATATGTTAATGCTACACAAAAAATTGCACTTCATTCTGGAAAAGAAGCTTGAATAAAAAGTATTCACCTGTGGGTTAAGGAAGTTGCTAGTAGTCACTGAACCATGAAGTGACCTATTCAAACCGTTAATATTACGATGCTCAAAAGAAACAGTCCCACCTGGTTGGATAGAAGCCTGAGCAGTGATTTGACAAGTAAATAACACTTAATGACCATATTAAAAAAGAACTTAAAATAAAAACCACAAAATAGCTCATGTTACTCACCAGTGTTGGACGGCCTCCTCGGCCTGGAACGATACTCCAATCTGTGTTAACTTCAGCAGACTTCTGCTCCAATTCTTTAAGCTTGACTTCAACAATAATGCCTCCCTCATTCTGCTCATCTTGGCGAGGGTTTACCTCAATGTTCGAGAAGAGAGCTAAAGAATTTAAATTCCTTAGTGCTTTCCTCCCATCATCCATATTGAAAACTCGTCCTTGGCGAAGCTGTACGCAATGACAAAATTATACCAACCCTTAAATAGTAGTAAATAAATTCAATCACACACATAAACATTACAAAAAACAAAGTGACTGGTATATATAATGACCAACTGACCATGTAATCGAATTTAAGGGCTTCAAACTAACCCAAAAAAAAAAACATTTTTTTTTTTGGCAAAAAAAAGAAAGGGACATTCATGTTGAATATTATCCCATGTAGATTCATTATTCTATTACATCAACAGTTAATAACTGGCCGCAACATTATACAGACCATATATATATATATATATGATTATGGTGAACACTTAAATCGTGAAGTATGGTAAACGTCAATGAGAGGAGAACCACTACATCAATAATCTGCTACCATTCTGAATACTTATTAAAACAATCTAACAGTCATTAACACAACACCACACGTTGAAATCCATTTCATATCATAACTATAATTAGTGACTGCTCAAGGTCCAGTCAAGTTAACCTGCTTGGGCAATTCTCTCTTTATCACAGGGAACTGAGTATTCCCCTCGCAAACATTCCCAAGCTTATCATGGAACTGAACCACTAGCTGCGTGATATCACCTTCCACCACTTCACATACCACCTCATTCGTATTCAAATTCCCGAAATTCACAACTTGTGCACAGGCATACCCGTTTTCTTGATACCACTGCTGAACCTTATCCCTTATCTTCTGCAACAATCTCGCGCTCAACTTGAAATCATTCATCAACATCTGTTGTACCTCATTTTGCACAGACATTGGAAGCAAACAAGGCCTTGCCTTCTCAATCCTATTCAAGTACTCGTTCTGCTGGTCCATCATAAAATCCATTTGCTCCCTCTCAGTCATATCAGGGTCCATCTCAATAGGCTTGGGCTGTGGCATGAGCCCAACGTTAACACACCTGAATCTATTGGCCCCTTTCCAAGTGGACTCGCGGAATGGAATGGTTATACTGATGGTGCCATCTGGATTCGTCTTTGCTTCTAGATCAACTTGTTCAAACATTCCGCAAGTTGCTAGGGATTCTACCTCTTTCTGGAGCTGTGCTTTGGTGTAGATTCCTCCCGGTTGAAGGGACACCATCTCGAAGAAAGGATCTTCAGTACCTACAGTCGAGCCCCCCCGGCTATCCAGGAATAGGATATCCGAAACCTTATACTTCTTGAAACCGCTGAGTCTGCGCAGCTGAACAACTCTGTTGGCGGGAAGTCCATGGGAATCCCAGTCTTGTTGAGGGTCTTCGTCCTTTGCAACAGCCTCCGCCGAGAAGAACCGAAAGAACCCACCACCGCCCTCCCCACCATTACTTCCTCCTCCACCGCCGCCGCCTCCTCCACCACCGCCGCCCCCTCCTCCGCCGCCGGTAGAGCCAAAGATAGAGTTTATGCCGGAGAATGCAGGTTTGGAAACGTGGAAAAGAATGCACGAGGCGGCGGAGGCGGCGATAGATTTGAGAGAAATTGCGGATTTGAGAGGAAATGTGGGAAATTTGGAGGTATTAGGGTTTTGGGAGGAGAAAGCGGTGGCAGGGGGTGGGAGATTACATCTGAAAACCGAAGAAGCGGGTGAAACGACGGCGTTTGCAGAGGGACGGCGGCGGCGCGTGGCCTGCGACGAGATGAGATGGCAGGAATGAGTCGGAGCAGTGAACGACGCCATTGGCGGAAGGGTTTAAGGTAAGAGTGATGAGTTTTTGTAAAAATGGTTTCTTTTTTGGTGTTAATACGAATTTTGACGTTGAACCATAGCAAGTAAAAAATAATATATTTTTAAATTAATAGAAACCATCAATTCACAACTACTCAACCACAGATAAATAAATAAAAGCACTTACATTACAAAAATTAAATCTAATAAAATATTTAGAAAAAGTTTGTACTATTTTTTCAAATTATATAAATTACTTAGTCATACATATTATTATTAATTCTAACGTTTAACTATAATGATTCAAAGAATTTTTAAATGATTTAAATAATACTACAAATATTTTGTAGTATTTATTTATTTATTTAAATTAAAAAATATAATAACCTTTACTTTTTCAATAATATTATTTTTCTTATCAAGTTGTTGTTGATTGTATTTTTTTATTTGATTATAAAATATGGTATTCTTTACTTACTATTTATAGGAGGTTGGTTTCATTATGAACTAACGGTTGGCTCTTTAACGAAGTCAGTCTCCTTTATATAGTAAGTAAAAAGTACTATCTCCTTTTTTAAATAAATGTCGTTTTGACTTTTTTGATTCATTCATTTTGCTATGTATCTAGACATTAATATGTCTAGATACATAGCAAAATGAATGAATCAAAAAAGTCTAAATGACATTTATTTAAAAAATGAGGGAGTATCATATTTCCTTATTAGATAAAAAAAAAAAAAAAAATGTACCATTTTCACTTCATTATTGGTGAAATTATAGGGATATTAATCTTATTATTCATATTATACTTTTCAAATTATTCAAACCTAAAATTACCTCTCTTTCTACCTACTCAATCAATAGGTTTTCTTGTAGTCTCCTAACGGTTAGGCAGTCAGTACTTTTTTCAACAAATACAAACTTTAACATTCAAATATCATATTTTAAATTACAAAATTAACAAAAGTATGAAATTTTATTGTATAATTGTATAAGTCTAGACAGTCTAACAGCAGCATTTGTGCTATCTCTTTATGAGTTATGGGTTCAAAGTTCCATTAATATGTCAAGAATAAATGATTTCCAATGGTAATGAGAAAGTTCACTCCATTTTGCACATTGGTAAGGAAACACAAATCTTGTATAAGGTGATTCTGACTCATCACACATTTTTAAACAAAAATGCATACTGATGCTATGAAATGTCATCCGTAAATTTTTGGATTACAATATTTCACTTTGTACGTGCGCCACGAACTCTCTAGCCATAGTACACATTGATGTGAACAGCTTGAGTCATTAAGTGAAGCTATTGACAGTGTGCTTTGTATCCAGCCAAACATGAAGAAGATAGCCACGAGTTTCGCGTGCTGAGTAATATATTACACTGAGGAGTTGATAAACAAGATGAACCGAGGAAGGTTTTCTAGAGCCAACGTGAAAATTGCACCGATTACAAATATCAGAAGAAAGGCAAGCAATATCTTCCCAATGTAGAGAATGCTGATAGCCGACTCGTTTTTCGTCACAGAACATTGATCATTGGTGGCCTGCAAAAGAATCATTGTAAACATTAGAAACTGAATGGTATTTTCACGAGCATAAAAGGCACACATTACATCCACAGGGAACAGAAGTGATTTATAGCGCAAAAAGGGTCTCCATTTTATGGGACGAAAAGTGATATTTTTCTCATATTCCCATCTCTGTCTCCATTCTCAAAGACCATAAACTATCAAAATACAAGAGTAAAAATGAGAAATAGATACTGTCTTTTAAAATTCATTCATAGGAAAATTGCTAATATCCCATCATATCACAACTGCAGTCAATAACTAAAAACGTAAATGTAGTCCTAATATCCAAAGTTTCTTTTAAAGAGTGAGTAACAGAATTCATTTGATTTTACGGAATTTTATTTTATTTTTTTTTTCGCTGAAAAAGAAGCCAAACATAGCTTTTACCAAAATATACTTCCATATGATATAAGCCATATAACTTATATGGATTGTGTCAATTACGCTAAGAATGACACTAGTGGCAACATAGAACAAGTTTGCAATAACAAAGTAAACAGGAAACCATTTCCTAAAAGTGAAAAACTTTGCGCACCGATATTAATTAAAAAATATCAACTATCGTCAGATTGCATGTACTACAAGGCTAGAACTATAAGGGAGTTCAATTTTTCATCAAAAGGAAAATAAAAGAGAGCATATTAAATACTATTACGGTGTGTAGCTTATACGTTATTATCATAACATCATCCTAATGGGAAAAAGAGGATCACACTTCTTCACGAAAACTGAACACAAGCTAAATTGTAGGTTGTTTCAAGATGTCATTACATAAAAAATCTAGGAAATCTCTATACACAAACATCGCATCGTTCTAAGGCTATATATTTGGTAAACCTAACTGATAAGCTAACTTATAGTTTTTTAGTGAATTTCGAGCTTATGGTTGACAGATTATGCCCGCTGAAACCTTATATGATAAAAGTGTTTGGTAAAATTAGCTGATAAGCTAACTAAAATAAAAATTCCAATGGGCTTATATGAAAAGCTACCGAAGGAAGCTTATGAAATAAGCTCGAGCTTTTTAAAAAAATTAGTCCTACCAAACCAAGCTTATTTGAATATAGGAAGCCTACAAGCTAGCTCATATGCTCACCAAACACAACCTAAACCGTCATAAACCACTCCGTATAAAACTCAATTTTTTACCAGCTTTCTTTCTCATAACAAGACTCTTACCATACTCATTGAAGAAACAGCATTCCATTTCAAATCCGATAGCTTAAAACCATTCCATATGTTTCCCCACACTATTTTCAGGCATATATTCCCTACTTAAGCATTATTTCACTTTATAACCAAATACAAAATACATAACAAGGGGCAAACGCCATACCTTAGCAGAAGCTTTCCGCAATCTTCTTGTGCCCATGTGGTCTGCAGAACATAAAAATTAAGTTAGCAACATCAATCATTTGTCTTTTATAAACAACAAAAATGAAACACCGGCAAACAAAATACCAAGAACTAGAAAAATTCATCCCAAATCTCTTTACGAACCCACATAACCTAAAGGGGTTGGCTTCAAATGCAAGACAATCACATTAGGAACTAAAAAACATATTATACTAATCCGAGATCCTTAAACATTAAAATTAAGAGAGTCCATTCACCCTTCGATTCAAGGGCGGTTCGCAACTTCCAATCGGGTCCATAATCGACTAGCACAGAACTATGGCCAAAACTAACAGGCTCTTCTTCAACTTCTCCTTCTTTAACAGCCTCGATGTGGGATGCCAGTAGAACATTCTCAACCCCATCGCTATCATTCATCAACTTCTTGTTTATCAAATTAACAGCAAAACCCGCTTCGGTTCCGATCGAAAAACGCCTGATTTTCCCAGAAGTCTTGCATAACACCTCGAGAAACTAGATAAAGTTCGAAAATTTAAAAGAGGGGTATACTTAATTTCAACTGGGACTATACAACAATAATCCCTAATATGAAATTTATTCAGAAATCAGTGTTCAACATCATTAAAGACAAGATTTTTAGGGTAAATCAATTGATGCTTACGGGTAGAGATTGGTGGGTTTGTTCGACTGCTGGATCTTCGTTCTTGTCAGCCATGGCGAGAAACTGAGAACCAAAGTGGAGATTCGAGGCAAAAATCTGCAAACAATTAAGTCGCTTCACATAAAATTTTGTGATTTATAATTCATCTAACTATTGCTTAAATAAGTGGATTAAATAAAATAAATAAGGCTTCTCAAGATTTATTAACTTCGGAGACCACAACTGGATTGTGGTTTTCTTTTAAGTTTTAAGTGATGTATTTTCCTAGGTCTTATTATGGTACAAACGAAAACGAGGCAGGTTGAGTTTGGTACAACTAATTAAACGAGCCGATAAACGAGTTAGAGTTTTGGCGGCCTATCAACATTAACAAATTGAAGTTAAATCTTAACGAGCTTTAATTGAGCTCATATCACACGAGTCGAGTCGAATCGAGTCGAGTCGAAGTGCTCGTTTCGTTTCAATGGTTTACCAACAAAGGCCCGCAATGTTATAGTTATGTAAACTCTTTCTTTGGGCCGGCCCAAAACCGTACCGGGCTTCATTGACTTCCACTCTTCACCAACGGTCATTAACTGCCATAACAAATAGGTACAGTCAAAACTCAAAATTATGACAGTAGGAACAAATATTGCGCGGCGATTCCCATTTTGGTCTATGGGCTATTGGGCTGGGGGCCCTGACCCAAAAGCCACAAAAAAGGTAAAACCGTACAATCATATTAACACGGGGTACACCACCACAGCTGGAGAATTTTTTTTTTTTAAAAAAAAAAAGTTAATGCCCCATCAATTATGGACATAATAATAATAATACAGCCAGCAGAAAATTAACAGCACATGGAAAAAGTTATCACAGGTCAACATAAAAATTAAAGACCAATAATCTGTTCAACCACGTGATCCTAAAATGAAAAAAAAAAAAAAAAGTTAGAATAAATTGAAATTGTTATAGCTTTATCCCTACTAGTTTTAAGAATTCAAGAATTGAGAACATATTACGAAATCATTTCGTTAGAGTTTGTAACTGTTAGATCAACTATTTCCGACAGTAGTATGATGATCTAACGATTACATGTCCCGACAAAATGATTCCGTAACGAGACTGTATCATCTCCCTAAAAATTATAGCATAGAAGATATATTTAGAGAGAAATTAGGTAAAAGAAAATATGTTATAAATTAATTAGGGAGTGTTTTATAAATTATATTGTCAAACTAACAATGGAAAAAAACATATTTTTTTTAATACAAAAATTTCACTGGATTTTGCTTACTTTATGTGCACGATCTGTACAGTCACACATTTTTCTTGAAATTAATATGCGTACTTTCAAAATGAAATATCATACTCTATAAATCAGCACAGCAAAAGTCGTTTCTCAAAAAAATCACACATTTTTCTTTTTTACTTTTCGAAAAATAATACGAGCCAATTCGTCTAACCGTTTAACCATAAAAGACAACAATTTATATTTCACAAAATCATTGCATTGTGCTTTATGTTGAGACAACAAAGTTTTATGTTAATAATAATTTGTGTCACTTAGGACAATATTAACTTTCACAAAAGAAATTACAATAGACCCCTACACTATATTACAATAGCCCCATTGACTTTCTTTTTCCTTTTTCTCATTGTATTAATTGAAAAGCAACACCCAAAATTGGCCAGGGTGAACAATAACAACACAGCCCCCATTTTTTATTTATTTATTTATTTTCCTTTTTTTCTTTTTGGTCCCTTTATCTAAATTATTTATATAAATACCACCCCACCATTTCCCCACAAGACTTCACACAACACAAGTGTACAAAGAAGAAAAAAAAAATACTCAAACTCAAAAAGGGGGGTAAAATGGGAAGACCACCTTGCTGTGACAAAATTGGAATCAAGAAAGGTCCATGGACTCCTGAGGAAGATATAATTTTAGTCTCATATATTCAGGAAAATGGGCCTGGAAATTGGAGAGCTGTGCCCACAAATACAGGTATAAAATAACCTTTGTTTTTCACAAATTATCGTGTGAGACAGTCTAATCATTAGGCAGACGAACTTGTATATGTGTATCAAATTGTTCATGAAGATTATTGATTTTCTTTTTCCTTTGTTTCTTTCATAACAATTATTTTGGTTAAGTTTCGATGTGGGATGTTTTTGAAGGCTTGTTGAGATGCAGCAAGAGTTGCAGGCTTAGATGGACCAATTACCTTAGGCCAGGGATCAAGAGAGGCAATTTCACCCCTCATGAAGAGGGCATGATAATCCATCTCCAAGCTTTACTAGGCAACAAGTATACGACGATAAATTGACGATAAATTCATGCGATCGTACGCATAATTTATGCGTTCGATCAGCGACTTATTTTATTTTATTATAATTTTTTTGACAGGTGGGCTGCAATAGCCACGTACTTGCCTCAACGTACGGACAACGATATCAAGAACTACTGGAACACGCACCTCAAGAAGAAGCTCAAGAAACTCCACCAACAACCGGGCAATTTCGTCACATCGTCCAACAACAACGACATGGGCCACCACGGTCCAGCAACCGACTACCACCGTTTCGCGTCGAGGCCCAACAATGAATTGAGCCACGGCCCGACATCGGCCTACGCCTCGAGCGCGGACAACATATCGAGGCTTCTAGAAGGATGGATGACGAGGTCTTCTTCGCCTCCCAAATCGAACAAAGTCGACAAGAATAATAGTGTTCATGTTGTTGCTAATGCTAACTATCCGAACGAAAATCGCGACGAATCATTATTATTCTATCGTGATCTCGGTAAAGTTATTCAGCAGGAAGAGATTGAAAATATTAATTTTGGCGAATTTCGTGATGATGATCATGATTTGGAGGGAATTTTGAATTTCGGTAGTAACCGTGAGAAATCGTCGTGCGATGATTCGAGCCGCATTAGCGGATTGATCGACGATCAAGAAAAGGCGAAAAACGAGCACGCGAATAACAATGACAATAATAATCCGCCGCTATCGTTTCTTGAGAAGTGGTTGTTGGATGAGAGTGCAGCTGGTCAAGTTGAAGGAGTCATGGAGTTATCATCAATCTTCTAATGGAGTTTCATTAATTTGATTGGAAATGTTGCTAAAATGATCAAAAGTTGATTTTTTTTT
>CACSLK010030184.1:18950342-18968016 GCA_902706635.1 Striga hermonthica | reverse complement strand
AATCGCAGCCTAGTCGAGGTTTTAGACATTTAGGTTTTGGCTGATCATATTCATATACTTGAGCTAACACAGTTTCCAGGTGATTTTGGCTAACGTAGCATTCTGAAAAGGTCAGATTTTAACCTACTGCAATTGAAGCTGAATTCTTGTGTATTTTTTTTTTTTTTAATTCTAATTCTTGTATAAAATGTGACACCTTTTTAGCATTTGTGGTAAGATTGGCGTCAATTTGGACCTTTTATTTTCAGCTGATGTAATTTTTCCCACATCGTGTTGTCAAAAATTACAACATTTTCACATGAGTAATAAAAAATGCCAACATAAATTAGCAATATTTTGTCCATTGCAAATGGAGCTAGAAAAGTCATTGTTGACAATTCTCCTGACATAATGCTAATAATAGACTAGATTAAAATGACTCAATTAAATTCTAGTGCTTCTTTTATTAGTGAAGTTTGTAGAAAAAAAAATATATCAAACGACGCAATGCACTTTGAGTCGCTACGGAAACATTCTCTTTGTATAATTACAAAGGTAAAGTCAGCGTACAACTGACTCTTTGTATAATTACAAGAATAAAGTCTGCATACAACTGGCTCCCCAGACCCCAACCAGTTGAGAATATATATGTTGTTGTATAAATTAGCAATATATATATATATATATATATATATATATATACACATGCACAGAATGTCCAAAACAGAAGAATGAGACCAAAGAAATCCTGAAATTTACCAATTGAGCCTGAGAAAAGAATTCTTTAACACATCATTTTTTTTAAAAAAAATAAACTTGATTTTACTTGTATAACAAAATTATATTTCACTTTATTTATCAAATAAATCGTATCTAATTCAGATCATGCGATTTATGAAGGCACACAAACATAATAAGATCATACTGGTTGGTATATCACAAGGCACTGCTTTCTTGGTTAGGCTGCAGTTTTGATCACACACTGTTAGCATTCCCCACCAAAGCAAAATAAACAGTTACTCAGACAAAGTAATGCTGATACAACTCAAGAAAATATTATTTGATTTTTCTTAACGACAAGAACAATTAAAAAGTCTTGACAGGAAGTTTGATAGCGTTCGCCTTTTTTATCCTTTCCCCATACAATCACTCGATCACCTGAACCCACGAAAATTACGAAACCGTTTCTCATTATTCACCTTGTAGTAAATACTGTATTTTGTTACTTGAAAAATATAACTGAAATTAATACGGAAAAAAAAGGTACCTATATACGATACGAAGAACGAGGGATAAGGTTTTTAGCTGCCCTGGAGGACCCTTTGGGGATCGAGCTGCCCACTGCAATAACTGGAAGGCACTGCAGAAAGTTCTTGCCTTCCTTTCCACTCTTCACCGGGCTTCAAAGTGATTGGTTTTTCAATAGCAGCTGCCTCGATGCATAACATATGTTTATACTCTTCATCCCCAAAGTCGGCCAGTGCTTTCGACTTCTTATCCCAGGGATTCCACAAGACTTGTGAGCATAAAATGAAGAAAAAAAAAGTTGTTACGGAATATTGCATCCTTGAAGTAGATATTAGAATTTGGAACACCAACGACCAAAAACCGATAAAATCTTTACCAGCATCAGGGAGACCGTCTTTACGAATGACAAATGTTCGTTTCTTTTCGTGGTCCAGAATTGCTATCTTTGTAGGTGTGCTAAGATATATCTTGTCCACCTGATAGAATATCAGTTAATATAGAGAAGAGAACATAACAGAAGAGAATAGATCTTATGGGCTTACTTCGGATTCAAAAGTGATAGCATCCCCTTGTTCGGTAAACCGCTGCTTGCCCTGCAGATTATCAAGATAATCCAAAGTCTCCAATCCTTCAACACGCACTTCACTGCACAAAGAAAAGTATCATTAGGATACAGTGAGCAAGTTGATGGAGAGGTCTATCCAATACCAGCAAAATCCTACTTTTGAGTTATTGACCAATGAAGGAAGATCTTTTAAATAAAAATAGGTCAGTTAGAGTTAGTGATATTAAAACAGCAAATTGTCGTACCATGGGAGGAAAACAATGACATTATCTGTATCAAAAATCTTGATTATGGAATTCTGAGGGGAAAAAATGGTCCTCCAATTTAGAACACAGTTGATAGAGCTCTGGTGGATAACAGATTAAACACAAGCATATGAAAGGTCGACAGTTAATTAAACGAACTCAATTTTTCAGTTAATTCGTAACAGAAAGATATTTAATCCGATTCTAACACTGCATGACAATATTAACAGTTTATTAGTTATATATTTGGCAATTTCCATATAATAAAAACAAGTTCAGCAATAAGATAAATTTACTCAACAGCCATCTGCTAATGGTGGTGAACAAAAGTTTCACACTATAAATGCATATGGAAACCACAGAGCTCTTACTTACAATTTAACATGAAGATATTATACATGCTGAGTAAACATTAAAGGGTGCTTTCTCAAAATACTACTAAGTGCCAAAAACGAATAAATCCATCAGACACCAATACAAAAGAGACCAACACAAGCAATATCTTTTGACATAAGCACCTATAGATAGCAGAAATTTGATTAAAACATAGTTCAAGAGACTCGCCATCAACAAGACTAGTTCAAGAGATTCCCAATACTTCACCACATGTAACTAATAAGAGTTAACTAAATTCCACATAGTTCACTGTGGTAATTATAGCAACTTAATTGTGAGTCAGGCAAGTGAGGTGTGAGTACTGGACAAGCACAATGAAGGCAGAAGATCAGCTCACAATCAGATCATCACCAATACACAAGCCAGTAACACAAATCTTTCAAATACCTGATATCAGAAACAGAAAAGTATGTATGATACGCAAAGGTGAAACTAAAAGGCTTTCCATCAGTGTTAGTGTTTCTGATACGCGAAGTCAACATCAGATCTCCAGAAGGTCCCAAAGTTACTCGGAGTCGGAACTCAAAGCTGAACAAGAACCAAAGATAAAAATTAAAAGCACATGTTCAACAGTATGTTCTCCACCCTTTCAAAATCCTGAATATTTGTACCTATGAGGCCAGATCTTCATATCCTCTTCAGTAGGCTTCAGAATTAAGTCCACATAAGTCTTATTGGGGGAAGTGGTCGGAAAAGGAGGCGGAGAAGGGTCAATGGACCAGACCCTGTTTCTAGCAAATCCATGAGCCTCGAGAGGTCCAAGACTCCCAAACTGTAAATATAGAGCAGAACTTCCTTTAATTCAGAAAAAGGGTGGAAAATGTGGAAAGAACTAAACAAACAACATATACCTGTGGGAAACAAATAGGTATGCCTCCACGGATTGCCTTTGGAGGTTTGAAAATGGCCTGAAAATAATGAGAAGAAAAATCAGCCAAGCAATTCAAGTAGAAATCATCGAAAAAGCACTGGTCACAGATAAGAGTAGCCAATCTTTTTCAACGAAGTGTTTGAAACGTAAGAGAAAGAGAGCTGCAAATTTCTGGTTTACCAATAGAAGAACAAATAAAAGGAAGCACCAAGTAAGGAAGAGATAGAGTGAACAGAGCTGTACATATAGCAGGCATACACAATAAAAAGAAAATTGATCATCATGGCTGGTAATCCTATAACCTATGCACTAGAAAGAGCTATACAAGGTTAATCTAACTCTGTCCACTTATACTGGAGTTAACGTCTAAAAATTAACAAGTATTCAGTCGAATGAGTCTTAATGAAAAAAAAACCCGAAGAAGATAACCTTCTGCTTTCAAACCAACAATCTCATTTACGCCATAAAAAATACAAAATCCAGCTCAGCACCAGACTAGAAAATATTAAAATAGGCTAATTTCAAGCAGTAACTCTTTTCTTCACTTATAGTATCCTAAGAAAAATAATTAGATTGAATCTCAACCGGAACAAGTCGATCATCTTAAATTCAAATCTACTTCTGGATATGCAACTTATGAGATGTGATATTTCCAGGGAAAAGGCTTTGCCCAGATGCTGAACATTTGAACATGGTAACAAGTAGAGGTGCTATATTACTAAGTATTAAGTTCCCAACAGCAACAACCAACTTGATAAGAATAAACAGATACGCGCGCCATTTATAGACACCAGCAATTGGTAGGCAGATCACATCCAAAATAAAGAAAAAGAAGTATTAGAAAAAACATATCATCCACTAGTCGTATCAATGAATTACTGAATCTGAAGTTGCCAAAAAACTATAAACCCTTAAGTTTAACATATTGCATAGGTAAATCATCTCCAGGTCACTAAAGCATTTCCAGGTCACAGCACTGTACCTTACAGCCTTTAATTTGGAAAAGTATTAGCACATATATTATTTTGGCAGTGAATATAGGTACATAAGTTTATGATGAGCATAAAATTCCATCTAGATTTCAAGCACACAATTCTCTCATCTGAATCTCTGTTGAGTTGACAACTAAAATCAAATGTCAACCAAATACTGTAGACATATAACAACTCATAGTTTGACAAAGCACGTCACATGATCGGCGCGCATAACAAGACTACATAACAACAGAGAGTGATGATGAAGTAAAAACACATTAAATTCAGTTTACAAGCCTTCATTTCTAAACTAAATCAATATCAATATCTTTAATAATTAGCACAATCCTAATAAGAAAAAACTGAAACAAACCGTTCCAAGGTGCAACCAGAAAATAATGTAACAAATGGCTACCAAATCATAGACAATACCTTCCCGCTCACAAAAAGCAGCTCCTCCCTATGTTCATTCTTCCATGATGTTACTTGAGCCCCATAAAGATAGATCTATAAAAGTGCGGATGTCAAGAGCAGGAAGAATGAAGATATAACAAAGAAACATTTAGTTAAACACCGTCCTCCAAAAACGCAACTCTTCTTCTCAAATACGAAGATCAAAATCTATGAGATGCTTCCAATTCTTCAAGATAAACAACAAGTACGACATATCCATATCTATTTCTACAGAGTTAAGCAAAATCATATTCTGTGCTGAACAATCAGAGCAAATACAGATTCATATCGACCAACAGCTAGAAGCGACTAAAACTGGATAAAAAATGCATTTCATTCAACATTACGCCCAAAAATCCCAACCACATCACACATTTTTTTATCGAATAACAGCATCGTACAAGCATTAAAAGCACCCTGTAAAACACGGTTCTGCTGCGTTCGTCCATATTCCAAACAATCAATCATCTCATTAGACTAGAAAAGTACAGATCAGACGACATCAAATCAATTACAGATCAATCCATTACAAATATCACCTCTCGAAAACATCAAGACTGAAAGCATAAACGAAATCGATAGAAAACGCCAAAGCGAGCGATTGAGAAAATAAAAAAGGTACCTCGACCGAGTTACCACGGATGTCGCGGAGGATAATCTTCTCCAGTCCGTTGATTCCCTTGCTAATCTCGTACGGCGGCCTTTTTTTCTCCGCCGCGGCCGTCGTCTCCACAGCTGCGCTAGCCGACGACATGTGATGACGTCAGAGACTCAGAAATCGACTCCGAGAAAATGGAAATTCACAGTGGGTGTGTGTGTGTGTCTGGCAGTTTTTGTGTGTATTTATCCATCAATTTTCTGCCGGAAGCTTATAAAATGAACAGAATATATAACCGCACGCAATTTATTATTATTATTATTATTATTATTATTATTATTATTTGTAACAATTAAAGTTAGGTGAATAGATTAGTTTACCAAAATATATTAATGCCGAAAAATGTAATTCTTTAAATTGTATGAATAGATTACCAAAAAATATTAATGCCGAAATATATAGTTTAGAATGTCAAATTTTTTAAAATATAATTCTTAAATCAATTAAAATTAGAAAATTAATCAAATGAATTGTTTGATATATAGACTACGAATTTTAAGTCTGATGTGTTTTACATATTGAACAACATAAAAATTAAATTACTTATATGCACTTTCTCTATGATGTGCATGCAGTTGCACATCTATCCGGCTCTCCACGATCCTTTGCCTGATTTGTCTCCGGAGAAGACTTGAAAAGATGTCGGGAGATGTTCCCGACGTTAAACCTCCTTAGGCCAAAAATTAGGATACATTCTGGGAAAATCAAACTTCCACCGAAGAGAAGCAAATGAATGAAAGGCTTTCATAAAAATTCTCGTAGAATCGAGAATGAAGTTTTCATTCTGTCCATGCCAGATCATGAATTAGTAACTGCATCCAATTTCCAAAAAAAATCCCAATTGTGTTGTCAGATGAAAGGAAGTCAGATGTCGCCCTCGGCCACTCACTATGCTTTTTCTTATCAGGATCCCGATTCATGGATCTCTCGGTTCGGACAATCAAGTCAGTAAGGTGATATCAAAAGCTCTATGATAATATATATTGAAAGATTAGAAAGTATAAATGTGATTAACCTTTACTCTCTCCAAATTTTACCTATTTATATAGTATTATTGGCTTCTTCAGCAAGCTTTGCAGTTTGCTCTGCCGCGAAGGCCTGCCCGATTGCCCAGTTTACCCAAGGGGCTGCCCATGGGTTATTTGGCTACTTGTATAGTTGTATGTCTGCTCGTCGGTTATTTGGCTCAATTCTTATCCGTCGGATCATCCACTACTTCTGTTTATGACCCTAGATGTGTCTGGTTAACAGCCTAAACTCGACCTACTAAGTCTATCCATCTATAATAAATCTGAGTTATTTACCCGTTACTATGTTCAAGATATCATATGTCCGAGCTACTTACCAACCATACTGTCCGAGCTGCCTTATGCCCGAACTATCAACAATCATAAGCTTGTCTGAGCTACAGGCACACTTAAGTTGTTCGAGCTCCATCATGTCCGAACTACCAACAATCATAAGCTTGTCCAAGCTACACGCACACCTAAGTTTGTCTGAACTATCAACAGTTATTAGCTTGTTTGAGCTCCTGCATGTATGTCCGAGCGAGATATAGGCACACCTAAATTTTTTATCTTGTACGTGCTAGCTCCAACTATCCAAGCTACATAAGCCTTCATACCTTTAGGCTAGCTGACCGAACTAGTCTGGAGCTCATAGACAGGCTAGTTGCGGCCGATTTACCCGAGCTACACTATATGCCATATCACTCTATTCCATAAAATAGTCGTCCAATATGAAGACCGTTTTATTTGTTTGCCCATAAATCAAACTCACTAAATACATTTTTCACAACTTTCATCACAAATAACTTATATAGTTCAAACTATTGTTATATTTCATAATTTTATCTATTAAATCAACTTTAATCATTATATTATTTTTTTCTTACTTACAAGTTACGTCCGCAATATCTTTTGTTTACTTGAAAATAAAGATTCCACATATTCTACTACAAAAACACAACTTCAAATTGAAATTATCTGCACAATCTTGTACGTCCACGTGTCAACCAAGATGGAGTCAACAGTGATCCACCTTCAAGGTACCCTGATATTGACTGTGATGGGATTTTATTTTCAGGTTACCAGTTTACCACCATTTAGCAAAAATGGCTTCTTCATTTGCATTTAAACTTAACTGCAGTCACTGAGTTTTTACAGTTAAATCATCGTCAGAACCGATAGTTAACTATCAATGCTAATAACATCGAGTAGACGATTAAAGATCGCGTTATTAACACGAAAACATCAATGCACACGATTTAAAAAAAGCCTGTTGTTACAAAGGAGATGCCATTGTTTTCATATACATAAGAGCCAAGAATTAGACGAGCAAACTGAACAAACTCAGGGAAATTCTTGTTAGGATCAGTTTTTGTCTAAATGGCACTCTTTATGCTCTCTAAATCATCCTTTTCTCACTTCATGGTGAAAAAAAAAAAAAAGATTTACTCTGCTTCTTCAGACAGTATAGTGCTGCTGGATGGTCTCAATATCGAGCCCCTTCAGCTTCACAACCGACTCAACGTGTCCCTTGAGTGTATGCAGCTCACGAAGCCTGTCAGTCGACAAATTAAGCATAATTCTTACTAGTGATTGTAATAAAATTCATTCAAGTTGTAAAGAAAGTTTAGTTAGTTACCTTGCAATCTCAGCTCTCCTCTTGGCTTGTTCGGCTATTTCGGACAATTCACGGTAACTACTCTTCTCGTTGAAGAGATTCGTATCTTGCGGGGTTTGCAGGCCGTGCAAAGTCCGTTGAGCAAGAGCCCATTGGGCTTCCCTCTCCTCTTTCCCGTAATCTTTCTTGGTTGTGAAAGCAGTCTTGAATCGGCCAANNNNAAAAAAAAAAAAAAAAAAAATCACAGATGGAAACAGAAATTAAGTTGGGTAAAAAAGTAGTAGTTTACGGCTATGTTTTGTAAACGTAGCTGATAAACTAAGTTATAGCTTTGAGTGAATTTTGAACTTATAGTTAATAGCTTGTGACCTATAGTTGAAAAATTAGCTTATATGATAAATGTGTTTGGTAAAATTAGCTCATAAGACACCTGAAATAAAAAAATTCAATGGGTTTATTTGAAAAGCTACCCAAGAAAGAAAACTTATGAGATAAGCTCGAGCATTATAAAAAGCTCGGCCTTGGTCCTACATAAAACCTAAGCACTCGTTCTTTTTTCTTCGAAAATGCATGTGCACGCACCTTATTGTCGTACAAGTTCTGCCACGCCTTCCCACTCAAGATGTAACGAATAGCGAATTTCATTAAATCGAGCGGTACATAAAATACGAGACTGTAAATCCAGATAACGCCGGCCCATCCCCAGCCACAGCCTTTAATCCTCGCGAAACCCCAGTTAGCGTACACGGCTATGAGAGTCGCAACCTAGAAAACCCAAATGCATAAATAGGTAGATTTGTTTTTCCGAATTTTAAGATTTTTATATCGAGTTTTTTTTTTTTTTGTTTTTGTTTTTTTTTTCTATTCTTACCAGTTGTGCAATTACGAAAGCAGTCACTAACAAAAGCCCGGGTCTCTCAACAAACGACCAGCTTCGTGACCTGGTCACGAAGATGAGGGCTTGGCTAACGATACTCACTTGCAAGTATAGAGCGGCCATCATCTCATCCTCGCTGTTTCTAATGTTTTTTACGCCAAATTTGTCCTGCATTTTTATGCCATGAAATTAAACGAAATTTTTTTAACTTTATTGCATCTCGATACACAATTTAGGATAAAGAAAAAAGATTATCTTACATGGAAAAAGTCGGTTTTATGCATGAGCCAGAAGAATATAACCGTCATCAAGGCAAGATATCCTCCGAGAACAATGCCGGTGGCAAAGATCTCTTTGAGTTTCCAGCTGTCAGGAAGAGGAGATGGCTTCACTCTATCCTTTGAGATGGTCATAATAGTACCTAAACACACCAAAGTTCATTTGTATTAACAGATAACTGTCTAGTTACTAGATAAATATTTCTTTGTAATTTGGTCTTTAGATAAGTGAAGTGTTTTCGCATTAATTTACTAAAGTAATTACGGTAATATCCACGTGTAGTGAGTGTATCCAACCATAACAGACAATTAGAGAACAATAAGACAATAACAGAGGAAGAAGAGAGAATAAATATACCATCGTTCAAAATGGCAATGATCAAAACCATGAACGGCGAGAAGTCGAACTTCCAAATCAGAGCAATGAACATGAACCCAAACTGCAAAAGACGAGGAAAATGACATGAGAAAACTCGAAAAGGATTATATATATGTGCGTTCAACCGTCACAATCTAACTTACCACTATACGGATGGTGATAGAAACCGCATAAATCTGCAAAAACAGAATACACAAAAACAAGATTTCATTAAAAAGAAAAGAAAAAAAGCCTGAAGAACAAAATTTTAAAACGATAATAACCGAGAGAAATAGTCTAGTGATCGCGTGACTTAACAAAAAAAACCTGACTTTTGGTCCCTGACCGGTTGCTGACGTGGATATTATTTTTCATTTTTTTTCGACACGTGGCAACCGACTAACACATGCAACTCAGCAGCCGATCAAATTGATAACCATGTGTTGCAGTTATAGGCAACGCAACCATCGAACTATTTCTCAATTTGAAATATCCAAAATTTTCCATTAACTAACCGTGTAATTCTTCATCCTCTGGAAAATGGCTCGGCTGGTCAACACCGCACTAATAATAACACTAAGACCCGGCTCGGTCAACACAATATCCGAAGCACCTCTCGCGGCATCCGTAGCATCGGCCACCGCAATTCCAATGTCGGCTTTCTTTAAAGCCGGGGCATCGTTCACACCATCGCCCGTCATCCCAACAATATGCTTCCTTTCTTGCAACTTCTTCACGATTTCATATTTGTGTTCTGCACGAAAAAGAAGAAACTAAAAGTTAAACCTGAACTTTTGCTCCGAAAAATAAAATAGACGAATAGGGATTGACATTGACCTGGAAAAACCCCGGCAAAACCATCGGCCTTCTCGATTAATTCCTCAACAGGAAGGCTAGCTATTGCCTCATCCTTGTGTTGACCGAGAAGTGATGCGGACGGGTACATGTTGACTCCCATGCCGAGCCTACGCCCAGTCTCCTTGGCAATAGCAAGTTGATCACCTAAGAATTTTGCCGAAAGGTGAAAAAATGAAGAGTGCAAAAAAAACCAAGGGAAACGAAAAACGAAGTTTTTGTTTTAAGGAGTATTATTAGCTTTTACCAGTAATCATTTTCACATTTACACCAAGATTCAGAGCCCTTCGGATAGTTTCAGCACTGTCGTGCCTCGGAGGATCGAAAAGGGATAAAAGCCCGACAAATTTCCACGGGGCACCGGGAGCATCTTTCGATTTCTCTGGCAATTCCTGAAAATATATAAAAAAAAAAAAAGAAAAATTTCTGAGTCGGACCAATTAGCATACAAACTCACAAAATAAACCAAATATTATTCTAACTTGATAAGCAACGGCCAATGACCGGAGTCCACGCTCGGCAAATTTATCGATGACACTGTGGACTTTCTTCTTCAAATCTTCCTTGCAGTTGCAGAGCGTCAAAATCTGTTTCGTAGCAAAGTGGAAAATAATCACATTTCATATTTTTAACTTATATTAAGAAAAACACACACAACGTACAGTTTGTAACACACAAACCTGCTCGGGAGCTCCCTTGCTAGCTCTATGCCAGTTCCCGTTGGAGTCGATGTAAGTCAAAGCTGTCCTCTTATCGACCGGGTTGAACGGGAAGAAGTGAACCTCTCTGATACCAGCTCTTGCCTAAACAACAAAAATAATGAGCAAACCATTTCATTCAAGGAAAATAAATAAATAAATCACCTCCCAAAGTAGAATAAAAATCTAATTATCAGATTCTGATCCGGATCAGTAGTCAAACAAACCAAATCGATTTTGCAAGCTTTCAAACTACACCTCCTGATCTCAAATATCTTTATTATTGAAAAAATTTAAATCCAAGCTTTTCTTACGTGCTGCGTGCATGTACTTTCCTCGTCAATCCATTTTCGATGACGAATCAATTTTTAGAAATCGATAAACGGACACACATTTTGTTCGTTTCGTCATGGGTTTCAAAAGCCTTAAATCAATCTTAAGGATGAATTCAAATTTCAAAACAATATATCACAACATACACACACCTCTTTGGGATCGGCAAGCGTCCCGACAATGGCTGCATCGATAGCATCCTGATTCTCGGTCCTCGAGGCCCTAGCGGCAAGCAACAAGACCTGTTCCGGATCCATCCCTTTCGCAAAAACCTCGATCAAACTCTTATCAACCGTGAGCTTGTTGAGCGTGAGAGTACCCGTCTTGTCGCTACACAACACGTCCATCCCGGCCATCTCCTCAATGGCCGTCATCCTCTTCGTGATGGCCCCTTGCTGGGACAGCCGGTGGGACCCGATGGCCATCGTGACCGAGAGCACGGTCGGCATCGCGATCGGAATCCCGCCGATCAATAGCACAAGCAAGTTGTCGATTCCCTTTCGGTACTCGCGGTGTTGGATCGGGTACATGACGATTATCTCGGTGACCATGCCGACGGCAATCGAGCAGATGCAGAAGTTGCCGATGGCAGTGAGGACTTTTTGGAAGTGGCCGACTTGGTTGGTGGAGTCGACGAGGTGGGCGGCCTTGCCGAAGAAGGTGTGGACGCCGGTGGCGATGACGACGGCCTCGATCTCGCCTTGCTTGCAAGTGGAGCCGGAGAAGACCTCGTCGTGGGGGTTCTTGGTGACGGGGAGGGACTCGCCGGTGAGGGCCGACTGGTCGACCTTGAGGGGGTCGCCCTCGAGAAGGCGGGCATCGGCCGGGATGATGTCGCCGAGCTTAATGCTGATGATGTCGCCGGGGACTAGGATCGATGCCTCCTGCTCGCTCCAACGCCCGTCTCGGAGGACCTGCGGCGATTCAACCGGATTAGACCATTTTTTACTATACGGTACTTAGAAAAGGTAATTATAGTTATATTTTTAAAATTATATATGAATAAAACTGATATTATTGACAACTCCATATATTTGATGCATTTTCTTTTTAAAAAAACAAAACAAGTTTTATATATTGTGATTATATTTTATATTTATAAAGTCAATGTCACAAGTGTATTAATTTTTCAAGTATTTTAAATTTGTATAATTTATAATTTAATTATAAATATATTATTTCTTAAATTTATGAAATACAAATTATTTTATTATATTTAATTATGATATTCTTTTATGTTTACTATTTTAAATAACACAATAACATTCATATTCTTATATAATCTATTTAAACTGAGAAATAATACTTTATAATATTTTTTAGATGTTATTTTATTTAATACTTAATTTATATTTTTTATCCATATATTAAAAAGAACAATAAAATGATTATTTTATGGTGTATTAATGAATTATATAAAACAACTTATATTATTATTTGATTTGTTTATAAATATAGATGAAATTATTTGTGATTTTATATATAAAATATGGATGTCAAATCGAAGATCGTCAAAATATAATTATTTTGGTAGATCATGTATAAAAAATAAAATACAAATAAAATAAATTATGAAGTTTTAAAAATAAAAAGAATACATATTTCTAATAATTAATATATGAATTAAATAAAATATGTAAGAATAGTATATGAAAACTTAAGCAAAAAAAGAAAGTTAAAATAGTTTATGGTAATTCTCAAGTCTAATAGACAAAACTAAACATAAACATGTGTCAAAACAAAGCACCAATTCATGTCAAATAAGCTTACAGAGCACACGAACCTGCCACTTAAGCTCAACACATTCAGATTTATATATAGGGGCGATTGAGATTAATCTACTTTAACACAATGTGTTGACACACAAAATGTGGATAGTGTAAGTTTAATAAGTGTTAGACTTTTAAATAGTGACGTGATGCGTAAAGTAACAGAATTGTTACATGTGTTGTTTTGACTAGTATATGTGGTTTTTAAAACGTGATGTGATGTGTAAAGTAACAGAATTATAACACATGTCGTTTTGACTAGTACATACGCCGGGGTTAATCTACTTTAAGAAAATATGTTGACACAAGAGATGATGACAAGTGTGATAGTGTAAGTTTAATAATTACTGATTTTTAAAAGTGATGTGATGTGTAAAGTAACAAGATTGTGAGACGTGTCCGAGCAATATATGTATTGGGATGAATCTTCTTTTAAGATAATATGTTGACAACCAGGGGATGACAAAATGTGAGTTTAGTTTAACAGTTGCTGATTTTTACCAACTAAGCTTGGTTATACTTAAATAACATAATACTTATCGAAATTTACCTTCGTTTTGGGAGCGAGGCCGGCCATTAGGGCGGCAGCTGCATTTCCGGCGTTGTTTTCCTCGATGAAACTTATGGTGGAGTTAATAACAAGCAAACAAACGATACCTACAAAATCCTGCCAGTCAGGAGGCTTGCCGCCACCATTGGCCAACACGATGGCCATCAAGGCGGCGGCCTCCATGACCCACGAGAGCGGGTTCCACATAAACCCTAGAAACTTGAGCAACTTGCTTTCCTACATTAACAAAAATAATAATAATATTAGTAAATACCCTTATCATTTTGTAAAAGATGAAATATAGCTACTTTTTGTATTGTGGAAGTACATAACCACTACCTTACTACCAAAAAAGGTTCATGGAGAATTTGGGACTCCAGAAATGCAGTCTTAATAGTGTAGAAGCTATTTCTGGATTTTCAAGGGTAATTGTGTCATTTTACATGACAAAATGGCTATATTTATTCGAAATAAGCTATATTTCATCTTGAAAAGTGAAAAAAGGGTAAAAAAAAGGCGAGACTGTAAAAAAAACATACATACATACATTATGAAATAAACCACTGTTAAAAAACATTCATTTTGATTTACGTTTCGTTTTGTCATACCTTTTTCTCTTCCAATTTGTTTGGACCGAAAATTTGAAGCCGGTTGGCACCCTCGTCGGAACTCAAACCCTCCCGGGTGCATTTCAGCTGCTCAAACACTTCCTCGATCGGAACTTTTTCCTGTTATTATTGTTGTTTATTTCAGGCAAGTTAGTTATATATATAAATACTTCAAGAGAAGGCAGTGAACCAAGAAGCACTTGTCTTAGCCAGTACAATTGGAGGCAACAGAAATAATAAACAGTAAAAGACCATTTTAATTTGTCTACTTTTATGGTCTCACTCATAACTATTATTAGCTACTATACAAAATATCAAAACTTGTCCTTTTTTTATCTTATATATTTCGATGATCTATATGTTGTTACTTCTGTTTAATTCGATATAATTATTAATTAATTCATTACCTTGAGTTGTTTTTATTCTGTCATACATTTATAAATAGTCTAATCCAGAAATTAGATCATTACACTATGTTTAATTTCTAAAAGTAATACTCTTGACTTTTGACTATTTTCTATGGCATTTTTTCAAAAACTATCTTCACTTTTATTAGTAAAAACTAAAAAGCATATTTTTTTGACCCGGACCAGCCCAACGGGTCGACCCGGAGTCAGAACCGGTTCGGTGGGCTACTTGGATCGTGCAACAAAGGCAACAACAGACCCAGTCAAACTCGGTCAAAACCCAGCCAACCTGGCCTTGACTCGGTGCATTGGCCCGGCCGGGTCAACTCGGTTGACCTGTCAGGGTCGGTAAACCGGGTTTAAAAACGACGGTAAACAGGAAAATCAAATTACACTATGTTTTCAGAAATCAAATGGACTAAGTGGTTATTAAAGATCTCAAAGTTGGGAAAATAGTATCATCTCAATCATAAAGAACTATAATAATATGGGAAATCCCACAATGATTATTGTAATTAATTTATTTTTAAATCAAAAAAAAATACTACCTCCTTTTTTAAATAAATGTTGTTTTGACTTTTTTGATTCATTCATTTTGCTATGTATCTAGACATTAGCAAAATGAATGAATCAAAAAAGTCAAAACGACATTTATTTAAAGAAGGCGGGAGTATATTTTTCACGTAACGGTCCCGGTAGACCATAATGTAATAACTAGACATATTTTTTTAAGTTGACTTTTTTGGAGGCGAGATGTGAGTGGGTGGGGCCCACCAATATAAGATAGATCGCTCAAATCGGTAAAATGATGGCGCGTCCTTTTTCACACCCCCCAATATCAACGGCGTCGCTTTCCGTGGGTCCCACGCGCCCAACAAGGACCCCCAAACAAACAGAAACAAATAGAAAAGGCAAGGGGAGGGGTAGTTTCGCTATATTTGAGAACTTTGAGGGCAGCTGCGCGAATAATTAATATTCGGAGATTGGCCTATGACATGGGCATCTAGGATAGAGTTACTTGAATGTATATTCGGTTCGACTCGTAAAAGTTTGAGATAAGTTCGTTTGTTTGCACAAACAAGTCAAGTTGAACAGCTAAACGAGCTCATTTGATGAATGAGCTTTCGCGAACATCTTGTTTTATACTTTTATTGAAGTTTCGAACAAATAAATCGAGATGAACGCATACACGAATGAGCACATAATGTTCGTAAACTGGTCGTTATAGATTTTGAATTGAAAGATTTGCTCTTTTAATAAATCCAGAATCTGTAGCGAGCTTTTGTGTTTGGCTCAATTTGTTCGTTTCGAACCTTGAATAAGACAACGAAACAAGAACTTTAACGAGTCGAGCTTATAGCTCGTTTACTAAACGAGTCAAGATGAACAATCAAATAATTCAATTCCAAAATAACATCCTAATATTAATGTGGCACTTGGAAAAGTTTTAGATTCCCCAAAACTGCAAATATTGAAACAATGGATACTGCTCCTCTACTCACGGTGGGCACATGTTAATATGTCCACTGTTTATGTGGCATGTACACATTGGTGATGTTAATATGTTCTAAAGAATACATCACCGATGAGTGCACTCCACATAAGTAATGGACATATTAACATGTGTCCACCGTAGATAAGTGAACATTACTGTCGAAACAATTGGGGGTTGGGGCAAAGTACCACGGAAAAAGTACGCCAACGATTTTTTCGTAATAAAAACCAAAACCAGGCGTAAAAAAGCAGCACCACACATTTTTATCTGCCTCAATTATTATTATTATTAAAAGCATAATGCGAACAAAAAAAAAAAGTAAATTTAAATGTAACTTTTGGCTCCGCACATAAATTACAAATGGAAATAAAAGATAAGAATAAGATATTTTCTACACTTAATCACTTAATCAATTAATTTATTTGTCTTTTTTTTTTAATCCAATAACAATAAAGATAATGTTTTTCTATTATTAGTTGGTTTATTTTTTATTAATTATTTTATTTAGAACAAAATGAGACCAAAAAAAAAAGCAGTGACAGAAAGATTACTTGAAGCAGAACACCAAAAAAAAAAAAATCTGTGCAATTCAGAGCCCTGTCCAGTTTGGGTGAATTTTTCCCTATTTAATTTATCTTCTTATATAGTCAAAAATAAAAGCTAAGAAATTGTTCCTTAATAATTCCACTACTTCAATAATTCCTAAAAAAAAAAAAAATGAAACTAAAATAAGCAAATCCCACTTCACAAAAATAAAAAATAAAAAATAAAAAATAAATAAATAAATATTAAAAAATATAAAAAGGTAAGAGAATATATATTTGAATTTACCAAATCAACAGTCTCATTCTTGATCTCTTCAAGGGTGAGGAGGCCCTTGTCACCACCCATGTTTGGTCCCACTTATTGCTATATATATTTTTCAATTTTATTTTTCTCCAATAAATGGGAAAATGGAAAATTTTGAAGAAGGGTGAAAAAGAAGAAGAAAGAAAGAAAGAAGCAATTTTAAGTGTGTGTGTGTGTGTGTGTGTTTTGGGGATGATGTTTTTTGATGGCTATACCCTCTCTTTTTATACCCTCTCCACAAATGATACCATATGATTTATCTTTGTAATAATAACACCCTTCCTCAAATGGCTCTTTTTTTCTCTTTTACTATGTATTAATTAATATAATATTCAAAAACTTTTATTTATGTCACACCTTGTTATTTGATAGTGAAGTTGTGAGTTGTTAACTGATTGTATTAGTTGTTTTAACCAACTAATTGTATTAGCAGTTTGATTTTCGTTAAAACTAACTATCACACTTTTCTTTCTCCATAATATAATTATTCCATTCAACAATAATGTAAAAAACATTAAAAAAAAAAAAACAAATAATGCTTTGTTTGGACTGGATATGCAAACGAGCCGAGTCGCGAGTCGAA
>CACSLK010030184.1:18830619-18847815 GCA_902706635.1 Striga hermonthica | reverse complement strand
TACACAATCCTTATGTTTGATCATTATTAGGGGATTATAATTAATATAACATCTAATCCTTATGTTTGATCACATATTATTCAAACTTGGCATGATTAAAAATTGATTTAGCTAGGGCCTACCTTAGATGATTTCACATGTTAAGCAAAAGAGATTAAATCATAGTTAGGTCGTGATCTTAATTTTATTTTCTTGATTGAATTATTTATTTTCTCACACTTTAACAAGGGACGGACCAAGTCTCTAGATAATAGAACTATTTGTGAATTAATATATTTAAACTATTTGTGAATGGAATTAGTGAGGAGTGCCATGAGATATGTTTCAATTATTTTATCCAACAATTAAAAAACCATATATAACTAGTACAACGCCCGTGTATTACACGGGTGCTTGCTAATTTTTTCTTTAAAATAAAAAATTATTGAGAAAAAGTAGTTGAAAATTTAAATAACTTTTATAAAAATATATATTATTATATATTTAGTATGACACTTTTTATTTGTGTGACTTACTTGTGTTATATTATAATAATTTTTTTAACTTACAACATATAACTACATTAAACAAAAATATATCAACTGAGAAATAATTTTATTTTCTAATAAAATTTAATAAATGTTATTTTTTATTATTATAAAGGTAAATATTATTATTTAATTTATATATACAATATGGATGTCAAATCAAAGATAATGAAAAGATGATTAATTTGATATATTATATATGTAAAACCGATAAGAAATACAAAAGTTATCAACTTTTAAAATACTTTTATAATTCAATAGCTAATTGAGGGAAACAAATCAAAAGTCAGAGATATATTAGTCACTTAGTGTCTCACTATGTAAAATTACAAAGAATTAAAGGGTTATATTAGTACAAGTGATATTAATTACCTAAGTCAGCTAAATAATATTTATGGAATATCCGAACCTAGATATTTATTGTTAATATATCAATATTATTTGTCCGAACCTAATTACGAAGCATGATTCTTTGCCAAGTAGGATTCTGAAGCACCAGAAGCAGCCACATAGGCTCAGCGCATTTGGGAATTATATATAGCTAAATAATATTTATGGAATATCCGAACCTAGATATTTATTGTTAATATATCAATATTATTTGTCCGAACCTAATTACGAAGCATGATTCTTTGCCAAGTAGGATTCTGAAGCACCAGAAGCAGCCACGTAGGCTCAGCGCATTCGGGAATTATATATAGGGGCGATTTTCATTTATTTCAGTTTTTTTTCTCATTATTCTACTTGTATTTATTTTATAATTTTCAAATTAAATATCAGTCATTTGTACACCTTTATTTATATAGATACACCTTTATTTATAGAATTTACTGTCGTCAACTCATATATATTTTTTTTTTTTTTAGTTCGATGAATGTATTTTTTTCAACATCATATCCTAATATATATATTCTTTTATACAAATATGTAGTTTTGTTTGAAAAATATAAATCCGGATAATATGATTTATATAGTGACATTTAAAATATTGCCATTAAATTCCAAACCTAACACAATTACATAGAAATAGTCCGGCAAAATTACATTTTTA
Source organism: Striga hermonthica (assembly GCA_902706635.1). Lineage (NCBI taxonomy): Eukaryota > Viridiplantae > Streptophyta > Magnoliopsida > Lamiales > Orobanchaceae > Striga > Striga hermonthica. The sequence continues at coordinate 18,846,237 of CACSLK010030184.1, read as the reverse complement.
GTACTCTTGGTTTAATGTTGTAGCATTTTTAGTTCCAAGATTTTAATTTATTTTTTCTTTTAATCTTGTAATTTAGTATTTTGCTGCAATTTATGATTTTCGGGACTTAAATTGCAACAAAATTTAAAAATGTCGAGACTTAAATTGCTAATAAAAAATCCATCCAATTTTTTTTTTTATTAGCAATTTAAATCATGTAATTTTAATTTTTGTTGCATTTTCAGTCTCGAAAGATCAAAATTGCATTGAATTTTAAAATTATATGACCGAATACTAAAAATGTTCAAGAATCAAACAAATAGACTAAAATTGCAATTTTGCTACTTCAGTCCTTCGGTCTTATCCACAACTCACAAATGATCTTCTTCCTCGTTACAAAAAGGACCAAAAAAATGAATAAATTGACTGACTGATAATATAGAGTTTTATAAATTATATCCATAACCCATAAACTCCCCTTCAAATCACCAACTCCTTCCTCAAAATCCCAGCTTGTGAACGAATCCATGTTCTTATTTTGTGCTCTGAGGTTCCTAAACACACACATTCTTTTGATTTTCAATAGGAACTTTTTGCAGCATCTTTCTTCAAACCCACCTTCAAAATTCAAGATTTTGTGATTTTCGAATTGGTTTTTTTTTTTTTTTTTCCTAATTTGCTAATCATGTTGTCAAGATCCTATTTTAATCTCTTGAACCTCGAGGATTACTCGAGGGATCGCACTCGGGTCCCGCGAGTGATTTCTATGCCGGGGGTCATTTCCGATTATGAAGACGGTGAGAACGCCCTGAGCCCACAATCCGACTCGTCTCCTCAAGAGAGACGAGTAATCGTGTCCAATCAGTTACCCCTAAAGGCCCGCTGTGAGAATTCGGCACAAGGCCCCAAAAAATGGAGCTTTGATTGGGACAAAGATGCTCTTGTTCTGCAGCTCAAGGATGGCTTCACCTCAGACGTGGAGGTTGTCTATGTCGGGAGCCTGAGCGTGGAGATTGAGCCGGCGGACCAGGATGACGTAGCTCAGCTTCTTCTAGATAAGTTCAAATGTGTGCCCACTTTCTTGCCTTTGGATTTAATCAACAAGTTCTATCATGGCTTTTGCAAGCATTACCTGTGGCTCTTGTTTCATTACATGTTGCCTCTGACTCCTAGCCATGGGATCAGGTTCGATAAGTCCGCGTGGCAGGCCTACGTGTCAGCTAACAAGGTTTTCGCCGATAAAGTCATGGAGGTTATCAACCCGGACGAGGATTATGTCTGGGTGCACGACTATCATCTCATGATTTTGCCTACTTTCTTGAGAAAGAGGTATCACAGGGTAAAGCTCGGTTTTTTTCTCCACAGCCCTTTCCCCTCTTCGGAGATTTATCGAACTTTGCCCGTTAGGGAAGAAATATTGAGATCCCTTTTGAATTGTGACCTGGTCGGGTTCCAAACGTTTGATTACGCCAGGCATTTCTTGTCGTGTTGTAGTAGAATGCTCGGGCTGGATTACCAATCCAAGAGGGGGTATATCGGGCTGGATTACTATGGCAGGACGGTTAGTATCCGAATCCTTCCTATGGGGATTCATATGGGTCAGATTATGTCTATTATGTCGTTGCCCGATACTGCAGATAAAGTTAGAGAATTGAAAAAGAAATACAATGGGAAAATTGTGTTGTTGGGTGTGGATGATATGGACATGTTTAAGGGCATCAGCTTGAAGTTCATGGCTTTCGGGCAGTTGCTGGATGAAAATCCCATTTACCGTGGGAAAATCGTTCTTGTTCAGATCATGAACTCTCCCAGGAGTCGAGGTAATGATATTCAGGAGGTTCAGAATGAGATCAGTAGTGTAGCGAACGAGATTAATCAGAAACATGGAAAACCGGGCTACCATCCGATCGTCTGTGTAAACGGTCCCATGTATTTTCAAGAAAAAGTCGCGTATTCTGCTATTTCTGAATGTGTTGTTGTGAATGCCGTTAGGGATGGGATGAATTTGGTGCCTTATAAGTATACAGTCTCTAGACAGGGCAGTCCCGATTTAGACAGGGCACACGGGTTCGAAAATTCGGATAATCTAAAGAAAAAAAGTGTCATTATTGTATCGGAATTCATCGGTTGTTCCCCTTCTCTAAGTGGTGCAATTCGTGTCAATCCTTGGGACACGAATAGTGTGGCCGAAGCCATGGTTTTGGGGCTAACTATGCCCGACTCTGAAAAACAGTTACGTCACGAAAAGCATTACAAGTTCATTACTTCTCACGATGTTGCCTATTGGGCCAGAAGCTTCGATCAGGATCTGAAGAGGGCGTGTGCTGAGCATTTCAAGAAGAGGTGTTGGGGAATTGGGTTCGGTTTGAATTCGAGGGTAGTTGCGTTGGGTCCTAATTTTAGGAAGCTTTCGGTCGAGCATATAGTCTCAGCTTATAACAATACGAATATCCGACTTATACTTTTGGATTATGACGGTACCATGATGCCGCAGGATAGAGTGGACAAATCCCCCAGCTCCGAGGTTATTTCGGTCTTAAATTGTTTGTGCAGTGATCCGAAGAATGTCGTGTTTATTGTTAGTGGGAGAGGAAAAGATTCACTCGGCAAATGGTTCGAGCAGTGTGAGAATCTCGGGTTGTCTGCAGAACACGGTTATTTTACTCGGTAAAGAATATTTTTACAATAATTATACAAGGAGCCACTTATCTAGGCCAGGTTTGGTAAAACTAGCTGTGATAGTTGATAAGTAATTTTCGAGCTTATAGCTTATTACTTATAGCCGAAAAGCTAGCTTACATGATAAAGTGTTTGGTAAAATTAGTTGATATTGTAGCTGAAATAAAAATTCCAACGAGCTTATCTGAAAAGCTACCCAAAGAGAAGCTTATGAGATAAACTTGAGCTTTTTAAAAAAACTCGTCCTACCAAACGAAGCTTATTTGAATTCAGGAAGCTTATAAGCTAATCAAATAAGCTATAAGCTAGCTTATTTTCTTACCAGACATAGCCCTAATCATATTTGTTTTTTGTTACATGTTTTGGCTGATCTTGTTTATTATATTTGTTATTTGATTAGGTGGAGAAGAGATTCGCAGTGGGAGTGTTGCCGATTAGCAGTCGATTTGGATTGGAAGAAGATCGTGTTGCCCATAATGGAGCACTACACAGAAGCTACAGATGGCTCGTCAATAGAGCAGAAAGAGAGTGCTATTGTTTGGCATCATCAAGAGGCGGATCCTGATTTTGGCTCATGGCAGGCAAAAGAGCTTCTTGATCACTTGGAGAGTGTGCTTGCTAATGAACCAGTTGTGGTGAAAAACGGACAGCAAATAGTCGAGGTGAAACCACAGGTATAAATTATAAGAATACCCTCATGCCTCAAGACAACATTATATGATATTCGAATGATTTGTCGGTTCAAAATACGGGATAAAGTAGAAAATTTTTACCTTCATGTTTAGCTTAGTTTCGATAAAAAAAACCGTTGTCAAACGTGTCTATTTCAGTTTTCACAAACTTTTGCTACTGGTTTAATTTAGACTAATTATTAGAAAAGGCAAACTACCCTTAATAAAAGGCAAGATGTACATAATCCACTGATTTTTTTTTTCTTTTTGGTTAGTTATATTAACATTTAACAGAAATTAAACAAAATCACCATTTTCTATGAATAGTTTCCTTACTTTCTATCATATGGTAGTTTTTATTCATAATCATCTCTTCAAAAGATACCCTATCCTTTTCACAATCGAGCTAAAGCTAAACCTCGTGGTCTGTTTTTGTAACTAGCTGTCCGAAATTTTGTCCATTTGCCTTAAAAGTTCCATATTCATCGTCTTTTTTTTTTTCTTGCTAGGGAGTGAGCAAAGGGTTGGTCGTGAAGAATCTCACCGAGAGAATGACGAACAAGTCGAAGCCGGCCGATTTTGTCCTGTGCATTGGTGATGACCGCTCGGATGAAGAGATGTTCGAAACTATTTCAGGTTCTGTTGCTGACCGTTTGCTTCCCGAAACAGCCGAAGTTTTTGCTTGCACAGTCGGGCGAAAGCCAAGCATGGCCAAATATTATCTAGACGATACTTTTGAGGTCATCAAAATGCTTCAAGGACTTTCTGCCTCATGCGGGCAGCAACTGCCCAAGCCATCTTTCGATAGCGTGTCGTTCTAAGGGTGCTGAGGTTCGGCTTTTTTTTTTTCTCTTTTTTCTTTTTTCAAAAGGTAGTTTTGCTCGAAAAAATGGAAGAAAATACAACTTTAGCATACAGATGATACATAATGTGATTATGAGTCGTGTCGACTGTTGTTGGATGTTTTAGGCAATGGATACTAGTATTAAGGTTCGGTTGGAGGTTCAAAAATTTCGTAGGAGAAGTGATATTAGGATTTTTCGAGCTTTTTGTTAATACTGGTGTCTTTACAAGGGACTGTCAATGGACATTGACACTGATAAAGTTGGTTGGTTGGGGCAAGCGAAGTTCCATATCGGTTAGATATGAGGCTCGTCGTTAATTTTTTAGTAAAAACTAGTGCTGTTATAATTAAAGGAGTCTGACTCAGCTCAGCTCGTTAAGCTTAACTAGTCAAGTTCGAGCTCGTTTAAAACTTGTTTGGTTAACTCGGCTCGAAAAGAGAATTCTTATACAATTTTCTATAGTTCAACTCGTTGAAGCTCGAGATCTGCTCGTCAATGCTCGAACTCGGCTCGTTAATAGTGATAAATGAGTCTAGCTCGAGTTCCATTTATGGCTAGTTTATTTAACGAGTCGAGTTCGACTCGGCTTGTTTACAAACCTAGGAAATACGCACATGTTTTTAGTACGTGGCGTTACGGGTGAGCTCAAAAACGAAATGGTGAAAAAGTTCGAAACTATCAATTGTTTTGTTGTGTTTTAGGTGTGATTTTCTATGACCTATGTATGAATATCAAGGTTATGTTTTGCAAAATATTGATCTGTAGTCTAAAAGCATTTGAAACTATGACAATACTTTTTAAGTATGAGAAATTTTAATATTTTTCCAATGTTGATAATTTGATTGAGTTTCTTGGCAAATCAAGATGCAAATTAATGTAATTTTAACTTTTAAACTTTGGTTTTCACAAAACTGAACAACCACACGTTGGTATGAGAAAAAATAGATGTAAGCTAATATTAAGTCATAATTTAGGGTCTTTGTATTGTGTTTACAAAAGTTATGGGCTGAGATATGATACTATACACGTTGGTTTTGAAAATGAAAGGTAAAGAGGTGTAAACGAGTCGTGCTTAAGTTACTGCGACTTGAACTCAAGTTTGAGCCCAAGTTTGTCTCGTTAACAAAAGGAACCAATAAACAAACTGAAGTTTGGCTCGCTCGAGTCTCAACAAATTGAGTTATAATTGTTCGGCACTTGTTTTTCCAAGAAAATTAAGGTTTTGAACTTATTATGTTAACTTGGTTTGTTAAGTTTTGTTAATATTGACAAAAAAACTCAAGCCCAAGCTTGTTTCTCACTCATTTAGTTGATCAAAAGCTCGAGTTCGGCCAGTATACAGCTCTAGATGCGTTAAACTAGTAAACGAGCTGTGTTGAGCTTTAGCTCGAGCCATGGACCCTTTATCAGAGCAAACGGAGCAAGATGGACTCATTAACTAACCGAGAATTAAATGAACTCGGCAAACGAGTCGATTTATCGTCTCGTATTGTTTAACATCTCTATGCGCCACAAATTTGTAAAATTGCACTTTGTCGAAAACACCGGAATTATCGATACGACCCAATGTACTGTTGGACTTGGTGTAAGCACCACCAGAAAATTGTGTGGGCTTTTCCTTTTCATATAGATTTACTTAGCATTGAGGATAAATTTGAGAGTGTAAACGCATTAATGTTAGAACTTAGACGGATTAATTATTTATATTAATTTTTGATTAAAATGTATGTATATCTTATTAAACATCATATTTATTGTATGTTTTTCTAACTATATCTTTAAAGTTTGAAAATGTCAACTACTTATGGTGCATTAATTATTATGCTCTAAATCTATCATTATATAAAAAGAATAACTTTTTTATAAATTTAGAAACAATTTCCTGCCAAAATTATTAATTACATACTAAAAATAGCATAATTAAAAAAAATTTAGTTAACTAAATGTCTATAATTATCTCAATACAACACCTTTTTAATTTTTGAAAAGAATCCCTATTCATATGGATTCTTTCAATTATTTTTGGTATATTAAAACAAAGCGAGATTGTCTATTTGATTCCCAAAAAAAAAAAAAAAATCAATAGCAATAATTTCGTAATTATTAATAAATATTTAGTGCAAATAATTTATATGCATACATAATTTTTTATTTAAGTTAATGTAAAACCAATAGTTGATCTAAATCTATTGATTAAAATTTTCAAAAATTTTCAAAAAAAATTTCAATCAATTACTTTATTTCTACCTATTTTATTTTTATTTTTATTGATATGCTACCATAAGATTTGAAGAAACATTGGTTAATAAAATTAAATTTTTGTAATTTAATTCTAGAAAATTAGTTGATAAATTTGAACGATAAAGTAACCGACAACAACTCTAGAAAATTACGAGATTATATATATAATATATTCATATATTAAATATATAAGGGAATTTAGTGTGTAGTCCATATTTGAGTTCCAAATTCATAAGTCAAATAAGTAATTATGCATAACTTACAAGTCAACATTAATTTTGACGACGTAAATGAAATAGTCAATTATTCATTGTTTAATAAATTACTCAACCACTTCAATTTTTTTATTTGAATACTTTATATAAAAAACAAAATAATCTAATTGATGAAACAATATAAGATTTATAGTTATAGTATTATTCACATATATTTTTAAATAGACGAGAAAAATTTACAACTTATCTATAAATTCGATTTAAAAAATTTGATTGTATTTTTTTATTCCAAACAATCATATTGCCGAAAAATTTTCCTTAGAACTTGAATTGAAAATTTGAAATTAAAAATCCATTCTCATTTTAGTTGCCATAAAATTAAGTTTAATTCAAAATCTCTTCATAATATAAAGAATTTTATTCAAATTGAATTTAAAAATATCTAATCACATGCTTCTATCCATATCCTTAAACGAAGGATTTTATGTCAATTTAAAATTAAAAACCGCTTGGAAATTATAAAATCATAATGGAGCTCCATTTTTTTGGTTTCAATCCGCACGAAATTCAAATTGGTTTGAGAATTCAAATCAACTGAAATTAATCTCTGTAATTTTTTTTTTCCATAAGTTTCAAAATTTACAATAATCAAGTCAAATTACAAATGCATTGTTTCAAAAATCAAGAGGATAATATTGAAAATAGACATTTTTTTTTATATATAAATTGTCTTAGTCACCATTCAATATAAAATAAATCTCATTTTATTTATAAAATTGATAAATCTACAAAAAATGTGAAATTTGATGCCTACAAAATTTCTTTTTACAGTAACTAAAATAATAATAATAATTTTGAAATCTTTTGTACTCAAATTGTTTTTACCCGTGCATCGCACGGGATACACACTAGTGTATCATGAATTAAAAAAAAAAAAATTGCGTGTTCTTTGTTTCTTTACATTTTACCAATAGTCAAAGTTCTTCTACACTAGTACTTTTTACTCTACATTAATATTTATATTTCATTTTCATTATTTTAAATCAATTTTAATATCAATATTATTATTTACTTAAATATATTATCTTACACATTTATTTATTTATTTATTTATTTGAACAATAAGAGAGGCTAAAGCCTTAAGAGATCAAATTACACACGTTCCGTGAGTATGTAACACCAATGAGATCGTGTTCTAGCCATGGACACACACTGTTTGGTGGAACGGTAAATAAGTGATACCCCAAAGACCCATCCGCTGCGAAGGAAGCCAAATGATCGGCAGCAAAATTCACCTCACGGAAAACATGTTTCACCTTAACCAACCACGATCGACTGAGAAGCTCTCTAATACCCAAGATAAGACCAGTGTGAACGCCCAACACATTATCCACATTATCTTACACATATTTAATTATATAAATTATCAATATATGATTAAAAAAAAATACAATATATGTCAAAATTAATCTCTTACTTATATGTATGTCAATATTATTATTTTATTTAGTAATATAAATTACAAGAAATAAATTTCAAATTAAATTACAATCAAATTATCAATTTTTAATAATTTACAGAATTATATATAAAAACGTACATAAAAACATTATATTTCAACCAAAAAACAAAATAATATAGTGATGGAACTCTATACAAAACAAATTTTAAAATTGATATTCAAAAAAAAAAAAAGTTTAAAATGAGCGCAGATAAATACTCCTGCGCGCGCTACGTACTCTTACAAAAATAAAGTCACATCTTTTAACGCGCATATGCAATCACGTCACCTCTTTCTCAACAGGCTCACATTCTTTCGCGTGCAAAGCTCCCCTTCATTAAACTATAGGGAAATGTTACGGTCTCGTAACAATTTCATCGGAATTTGTAACCGTTAGATCAATTAACTCCGACGTTTATATGATGATTTAACAAATACAAACATGGACAGAACAATTTGGTAAGGAGACATGTGCATGCAATAACGTCATCTTATACTCATTAACCTATTCATTAATCTATCCTTTAAGCTCACATGTGCATGCAATAACGTCATCTAATTGTCAAGACCACACCACACCCAAAACCAAAAAGTAAAGCTAATGCATGCAAGTTATTTGACAGCGACATTCGTTATGTCATAAAATAAACCAGCAAGAAGTAATAATCAGAAACAGTAAACTCTCATAAAATAGGAAAATGCTACGGTCCGTTACGGAGCCATTCCGTTGGGGTTTGAACCGTTAGATCATCATGTAACCGTCGGGGATAGTTGATCTAACGGTTACAAACCCCGATAGAATAGTTACGGAGCCATTCCGTTGGGGTTTAAACCATTAGATCATCATGTAACCGTCGGAGATAGTTGATCTAACGGTTACAAACCTCGATAGAATGGTTCCGTAACGGGACCGTATCATTTCCCCATAAAATAACTGATACAAGAAAAAAAAAAATAATCAAAAACCGTAAAAGTCAGGGTGGAAAAAAGGAAGGCCACATCATCTTTTATCCATCCATCACACATAATTTACAATAATTTAATTAGTACTCCAAATCGAAACGTAAAAGATAACGGAACCCAAAATCCAAAAAACCAAACACACACAAAGGAAAGGACCAAAAAAATAACACACACAAAGGACCAAAAAATAAATAAAAATAACACTCATTCGGTACTTTTTTATTCAACTCTTCCACGCCTTCCTTCCAAGCACACTTCTACGTATTTATAAAACCGCCCCAACAAAACTTTCTGAGATTTCAAAATCTCACCTCCCTACACCAAGATGTTGTTCGGCAGCCAGTCCACATTCTCCCTGCTCTTCTTGCCCCGGCAGCTCGAATCCGACTCCACCACCAGCCGGACCACCATGCTCCTCCTGTCTCTGGTCGGCAGGCGCTGCTTCAACTCCTCGAAACTCGGTCCCACCACCCCTTCCACCCACTTCTCCAAGCTCGTCTCGTCGTGCCACAGTCCCCCCAATATCTTATCCGCCACATCATCCCCTATCTCGATCTCCACCTCATCTCCCCCCACTTCCTCCGAGAACCTATCCGCTATCTTCTTCTTGATCTCCCGGCACACGGCTTCCGCCTCGACCGGCCCGAACACAACCGAGTCGTCCACAATGTTCGCCAGGTCGTACGGCAGCGCCACCATTGAGAAAACCCCGTCCATATCCCCCGCCTCATCATCATCACCACCTCCTTCCACCGCCTTCTTCTTCACGTCGCTCGATTCTTCCGGCCCTTCCTCGTACGATATCCCCAGATTTAGCTCCAGCCTCGGCCTCATCATCCGCGTGGCCCGCCCGTCGTGTGAGGCCCGCCGCTTGCCGGCCACAATCTTCTCCCGAACAATCAGCCCCAGCTGCCAGCACCCGCCAGCTGTTGAATTCGCCTTCCGCTCGTCGACAAACTGCCCATCACGTAAGGCTTCGTCGCTAATCATCGACCAGTCGCCGGTGACAATGAAAACCGCGCTCCCAAGACCGACCTCACGGCCATGGGAGTCGGCGAGCCGTCCGTGGTCGATCGCTCGTTTTATGTTCCCACGCACGATCTTGTCCGCCTCATCGATGTCCCGAAGCATGATCACCGAGCACGGGTTCCGGCGAATGGCTTCCACGATCCGGTTGGCCGCCGTGCGGCCACGCACGCTGCTTTCGGGCTCGTAGGGCTCGTCGTCCTCCCGATTCGGGCCGAGGCAGATGATAACCGGGCCCGACCCTGATATCTGCTCGGCCAAAACGTACGCCATCTTGCGCTTCGCGACCCGGTCGGGCCCGGCAAACAGCATCCACGAGTCGTTCCTTCCACAGCCACGCTGCTTGCCGTTGCCCAGGCGGCAGCGCATGATGGCAGTGGCCACGGCTGAGGCGGCGTCTGCCTGCCACCAGGCATTCTCCATCAGGCCGTTAAGGAGGTTCTTGTGCGTGCCGGCGTCCAGGTGGAGGGAGAATTGTGGCTCGGACGAGATGCAGCTGAGCAGGTCTTTGGCCGGAAGATCCTCGGCGAGTTGCTCCGGGAACTGGGTTCCGAGGACAAGGTCCGTGAGAACGGGGCTCGTTGGGCGGGCCGGTGTGGCGGTTTGGGGCGTGACTGGGTCGATGCTCAGCTGCAGGTCTGAGGCCACCACCGGGTTAGACCGGCGCACATTAATAGGCTGCAAAGGGGGAAACTCGAGCAAGTTTGGATCATAAATGCTCGTGGGCAGGGTCATTTGATGAAAATTGGGATGTAGATACAAGCACGTGTTTGTCCATTTTTTCTGCAAATCTTGATCCTTTTCCTGTAAACATATTGACATTTCCTGTTTGGATTGAGATACCGACTGCTCTATGGCTGCAAATTTCACTAGATCTTTTTGGTAATTCACTGAGCACTGAGGGCAGAAGGTGGGTTTTTGAGCAGGATCTAAATTTTCAGTCACGAGCCTTCTTGCTAAACCAGGTAAAGGACTCGGAGTAGGTTGAATTTGAGCAGATTCCAAGTGATCTCCAGGTGTACGCAATTCTAAAGTAGGTAACGGACTAGGTATAGGCTCCAAGGGGTTGCTCATGATCCTCTCAGGTCCAAGCCTGCAAATACAATAATCAACAATCAACAAAAATAATTCCGACACATAAACTTGACGACTGACCGATCAAAATAATTTGCTTCAACTGAAAATTTCACTTGTTAAGATCAACTACAAAAGTAGAGATCATCAAAACTTCCTTTGCTTTCACAGATCATGTTGGGAAATATATGAAACAAGACAAAGTTTCATTTTCAGATGCAACTGTTATTCAGTGGCAACTAAGTAAACAATACCAAATATTTCGATTCCCATAAAAAAACACATTACAATACCTCGGGAACATTCGTGGAGTAGGAGAACTCGACGTAATAGTCACGGTCTGCAAACCCCAGTCACTCTCCATGGTAGGATGATAAACCATGCACTTTGTATATGTGTCGAAAGTTGCGGTCCCAATCAACCAGAGCCTATTACCCTCATGTTGAACTCCATCTGCACCACCAAAACTTGCCAGCAGCTTCGAAATCTCCACCACCACGGCACGTCGGGCCTCAGGCACAACCGGTCCATTCAGTAGCTGCTGGGCCCCACTGGAACTTGCACCCTGCTCCGGCTGCTCCACCAGCCACCTCAAGTCCCCAAGATCAAGAATCACACCACCTTTCACAATTCTGCTCTCAATCATTCTTCCAAATTCATTCACCTTTGAGGCCATTAGATTAATATCATACAAAGGAAGATATTTGTCTATTGGTATTATCTGAGAATCCTTCAAATTCAGATCATTACCGAATTCGTTATTTCTTATTTTACTGAAGAATCCCTTGGTCACGGCCTCAGGCTCCGAAATCCCCATCAGAATCGGGTTTCTATTTTTGTTGCTAGACATTATATCAAACACCTTTTGCACTTCCTCGTCTAAACGTTTCCCAATATGTGCTGTGGGTGTCTGAGGCTGATGTTGCAGGAGCGGATTCACGTAGAAGCTCCGACTGGACTGAGTCACCGGAGTCGGGATTTGGCCGGAATTCAGGATCGTTCTTTGAGCGTTTCCACCGATATCCACCCCGGAATTCGTACTCCCGATACGTAGCTGATTTGCGCGCCTGTTGGAATTTTTCAACGACTGCTCGACGGAGGCCTTCACGGCGTTGCTGGAGAACTTGGCCTCCCTCATCACGCGGCTCACGGTGGGATCGTCGAGTATCGAGATTATCAGCTGCTTGAGCTCGACCTTCACGGCGAGGACCGGATGCTGCTCCTGGCACGCGCGCCGCTGGCGTGCTTGCGCCCTCTTTAGAGCCGCCAAAAGCGCGTTGGAGACCGGTGGCTCCGTCGGCGGCGGCGCGCCGTCCTCCGCGCCCTGACCCGTCGTCGCCGGCAGTCGGTCGAGCGCCACGCCGAAGCAGAGGTCCAGCGCGCGGCCCTGGAGCGGGTGGCTCGAGTTGCGGTGCGAACGGATGCATGCCTGCCTCAGAATCCCCGACGCCGATTTCAGAAGCGTCGCCGCCACGTGGAGCGGCGTCGTCTGGCCGTGCTTGCGGCGGCCAGCCTCCGTCATGGATTGGTTGAGCACCGCCGCCGCCTCCGGCTTCAGCGTCTGCTGGATAGCGTTCGAGCCTGCCTTCATATCCTTCTTTCCTCCGACGGAATCTGATTGATTGGCTTAAAATTTGGAAATCTGAGCTAGCACAAAATGGACTTTTGCAGAGCTTTTGATTTGATTGAATTGATTGATGAGTCTGGTTTTCGAACAAAAGGAAAGATAGAACCACCGCCTTCACAAAAACCTCGCCTCCGTTACTTTCTCTCTCCGCCGCTCTTTATCTCTCTATCTTAAAAGGTGAGCTGATGGTATTTATGAGCAGAGGAGGCAGACACAGTGCCTCCATCCATCGTTTAATACATCCAAAGTTAGCAGAGGAGTGGCATAATTTTATTTTTTTTTATTATTTTTTCTGTTAACATAGGAGTGGCATAATTTTATTTTATTTTATTTTTTGTCCTTTGTTTTCTTCTTACCGGTGCCATAATGTTTATATTATATAATAATAACTAATATAAATACAAATAATAAAAATAAATAAATTTATATGTAAATTTATAATACAATATTAATAATAATAATATCCCCTATCTTCTCCCCTGTATATATTAATTAAGAACGTGTTGAGCCTAAGTGGCAGGTTCGCATGCTTCGAGATTCTATGTGGCAAAATTACATGCTTCGTTATTTAGGCTTGTGTGGATTTTAATTTACTTTCAATCCAAAAATAATTAGGTCTGAAACGTATAATTACTTGCGAGTGCGCGAAATGTAGTACGAACGTGGATAAACAACGTAAATAGCGGAAGCAATAAACCGAAGATTTTAAAACTCTTCAGGGAAGCGTCCCACTTCCCCTCAGAGCTCTTTCATTGATAAATCGTTCACACTTGTATAGTTTGGACTTACACGACTCGAACTCCCTTCTAGTCTAGCCACAACTACACACGATCCTATCAACTACTTCTCCGGCCACGTCCCGTGGACTTTACACACTCGAATCCCTCGAGCAAAACCCAGTACTTAATCCCTAAGCACTAAAATAAAGTGTTTGTAAAAGAAAAGAAACAAAACGAGTTCAGTTCTTCAGCAATGTAAGAACGCTGAAAAACTGGACAGAATAAAATAAAAATAATAGAAACTCTCAAACACTCAAATGAAGCTGATGAATGATGAACTTGATTTGCAGCAGATCTCTCTTATATTCAATTGATTGCTTGAGTAGGCTTATATACAACCTCCTTAAGGTAAGGAGTCTTCACAGTTCTTCATTTACCTTTTAGGAGTCAATTTCCTTCTCAATTGATTCCTTTCTGATTTGGACGAAATCCTTCATGTAAGGTAAGTTTCCTTGATGTAGAAATCGTGCATGTGATTTGGAGATCTTCAGAATTGAGCTTCCAATGGAAAAACGCGTTCCAAGAATCTGGTAAGAACATGACTTTCCAAAAATAGCCGATCTTCCAAATCTTCAAAGATCTTGTGGTGAATCTTTCCAAATCCTCCTTAGATCTTCTCATGAACGTCCAGAACTCTTCTTGTATGGAAAGCTCATCCTTTCATAGTCCTTGCCACCTATTCCTTGTCCTACAAGCAAAAGAGAATTAATTATGGCATGTGGCATACATGGTAAGTAAATATATAGGATATATATTATGTAATCCTTCTCCTAAAGGATTAGGATTCCATAATACATACTACAATAAATATATACCATATATTATTAATAATAAATATTAGGAACTTAATTAAATCATAAGTATATAAATAGAAAAACTTCCCTTTAATTTATTTTGCTTGCTTAACAAGAAATCTTCTAGAAAACACTTAGGTTTGTCGGACATGATGCCAAACCAATGTTCTAACAATCTCCCCCTTTGGCATTCAGTTCGAAAACCGTGTTTCTTGAAGATAACCTACAAAATAAACTCAAAACAGCAAAGCAATTATCTATGTTCGAACATCAGGAAGTAAACTACTCAAACACCTGCAATGTAAGAACATCAGAACAGTTCCTATCAAAATAACTATGAGGACTATGATCAGAGCAATCAAAAGACATCAAACTATCAGAACCTAAGTCAAATAGAGTGACCAATGCATCTCCCCCTGTCAGAATAGACAAAACAATCAAACTGCAAAACATACATGTTTTTACATCATGTAGAACCATGTCAAAAAAAGCAACCACAAATAATCAGAAGCAAACAACTAGAATATAATCCTGAACATCTTCAGAAACATCCTATTTCTCCCCCTTTTTAGACTGAAATGCCAAAGGCAAATCTCCCCCTGAGTAAGAACATCAAATGAGAAAAATAAAGATGACCGAAGACAAAAGACGTTGCTTGAACTGATCTCTAATAGCTGATATGTTGTCCATCTCTTCTCCAGGCTTTTGCCATCAGCCAAAGTGTTTCAGAAGCACATTAGAAAATGATGCAGGAACACAAATGGTTAAACGAATAATTCATGGAGAAAGACAAAGGAAAATGGGGTTCTCAGGTTCCGACAATGAAGATATATAGTGAGGACATAATGGATGAAAAATGTCAGGATATAATGGGTAAGGTTTAAAAATCAAGGGAAAGGTTGGATACTATGCAGTAAGAACATTCCCATCAAAACTGAACACACAAACCCATTAACACACTAACACATGTGTCCAACTAATTCAAAATTAGGAAGAATAAGATTTTATCATCCAAAAATAAATTCCCTCACAAATTTTTAATGCCCAAGTAATTCAATCAAAGAAGGAAATCTTATGCAATATATGCCTAGTATGAAAAAAAAATAAAAAATAAAAAAAAATAAAATCGCACACAAAATTCACTAGATCCAAAAAATCTTTTCCTTATCAACTTAAACAAGATTGATGATAACAATCAGAGATCAACTTTGAGATTCAAACTTC
>CACSLK010030184.1:18819680-18830388 GCA_902706635.1 Striga hermonthica | reverse complement strand
CCCTTTCTCAACATTTTCTGTCCCAGACGCTCTTTTCACAGTCGATCCCGCATTGGGAAACGAACCATGTGCTAGCTATCGCTCTAGATCATTTATGAGAAGGCAGCTCTTGTGACAAAAACCAAAAATACAGAATATAAGTACGTTCCTCAGTATAGTAAAAACACGCAGCCAGTCTAAGACAGTCAACATCGCTCAAGTTTTCAGAAGAGTCAGAACTTCAATTAGGAATCTAGTGGTGAAGAGAATGCAAGATGCAATAGCATGCCTAATGCAATATACCCTATATGCTTACAAGCAATGCGATAAATATATATATACTAATATACAATATAATATAATATAATGACATGCAAGCAATCAGAGAATGCATATCCCTAAGTATTTCCTTAGAGAAATAAATCTTTGAGCATCAAGGTTATGTGCTGGAACATATTTATGAACAATTAAACCATCATCAACCAAATTTCTAGTAGAGTGGCAACGTATGCTAGTACGCTTAAGAGAATGTTGAACAGAATATTTGAAAATATTAGCCGCACAAGTATGGTCATAGAAAAGGTCAATGGCTTGTACCTCAATTCCAAATTTAAGAAAAATGTGCTTCATCCACACCTTTTCTGAACAACAAGTTCCAGCCACAAGGTTCTGATCGGTGTAAGAACATCCGTCAGACGTACTCCATTGATCAACGTCATTCACAGCCCTATCAGCATCACATTCTCTAACAATACCAGAACTCGGATCACATGAGTCAAAAGTCATATAATCAATCAAATAGCAATTATCATGCGATCTAGACCCTGTAAGAACACGATTATGAATCCTATCAGAAACCAAGCATTCTTTCAAAGTGAAACTTACAGAGAAGCCTTGATCACATAACTGACTCACACTCAGCAAATTGACATTCAAGTTCTCAACCAACAAAACATTATCAAGTTTAGGAAGACCAGGCATGTTCAAACATCCAATTCCTACTACCTTATTACTAACACCATTACCAAAAGTGACAGAACCAGAACCATTAGACACAGGTACAACATCAATCAAATTCGATTTAACACCCGTCATGTGTCTAGAACATCCACTATCAAAATACTAATCACGATTAGAAGCGGATTTTGAAGCAAACAGAGATGAAAGACAAGTATGATTCTTTTTAGGAACCCAAATTTTCTGTTGCTTATGGTTCTTTACATCAACCTTCAGTTTTGGTGTTTTCATTGGAACACCGGCGGGGTTCCAGTCATTTATTCTTCCTGCATGCAAATCATTAAGCATCCTATAGCATCTAGGACGAATATGACCCAGAACACCACAATAATGACAAGTAGGAATAAAATTTTTCACAAAACGTTTACGGTGTTCTTTCACAGAAACCTGATCAACCTTACCATCAGAGTTGGAACCTTCTTTCACAAAAGTTAGAGAGGACTTACTCAGAGACGTGCTTGGTTCACCCACTTTACCTTTCAGTTTCTGACTGGAGGAGTTCTTACTCTGGTCTGAACACGCAATCTGATGACTCAACCTTTGAACTTCAGCAAATGAGGACTTTGGCTTATTGATCATTTTGACAATCTCCTCACTCTTGCTGAGCTTTTGTTCCAAGGTTGAACAATGGCTTCGAAGAGTCACATGTTCTTCCATCACATGACCGAGTTCTTGTTTGAGGGCCGCAATCTCAGAATCCCTTTCACCTATAGTTTTTTGCAATGAAAACATTTCATTACGTAGAGACTCAATGACAAAATCGTTTTCATCACATACCTGCTTGGACAACTTCTTCTCGTGTTCGAACATCGTGATTTTGGCAACAAATTCATCCAGCTTATGTTTATCATTGCTGGTACGAACATCAGATCTGGTCAGCTTATCATTCAATTCGCCATTTATCACGCGATTTTTCTGAAGTTCATCCTTCAAGTAGGCGATCTCCTTCTCATGCTCTGCAGAACGATGTTCCAACAGCTTCATTCTTCCCTTTTGAGCTTGGTACTTCTTGATGATTTCTACAGCTTTGAGACACTTCTCTATGGCATATTTGTGGAGTTCTAGGTTCTCCTCAGCAGGATCAGAGAACTCCTCAGATTCAGCATCGCTTAGGTTCTTTGCGTAAGAACCTGCATCAGATTCATCATCAGTAAGATGCACAGAGGATGTAAAACAGTTATATTCACTAAGAAGACATTTAACAAAGTTATTAGAATAGTGAGAATTTTCAGTCTTCTCAGATTCTTCATTCTCCTCATCACTGCAGTCGGACCACGTTGCCTTATAGACATTGTTCTTTCTCTTGAAGTTTGGACATTCCTTCTGAAAGTGACCAAACCCTTTGCATTCCCGACACTGATCTTTTTCAACTCCTTGGTCGATGTTCTGAACCTTGTACTGTTGTACGCTGGAACCTCGCTCACCAAGTTGCTGAAACGTGTTCTTACCACCTTTAGAGGGCTTGTTTCCTTGAAACCTTATCTTCTGTAATTTCTTCAGCTTTGAGGCATTTTTAGTAAGAAAGGTAAGGGCCTTCATGATCTCATCAGCATCAAAGGATTCTTCATCTGATTCTTCATCTTCAGCAACTGCAGTACGAACCTTGGCTTTAAACGCTAAGCCTTTCCCTTTGCTTATTCTCATCGAGTCAAAACCATGGTTGATTTCAAAGGTACGCAATTCACCGAGAAGGTCATCAATGCCCAGCTTTTGAATTCTCTGAAAACTCTCCAAAGCTGTGATCTTAATTCCAAATCTATCCGGTAGAGTTCTCATTAACTTCTGCACTTGTCTTGCTTCTGGAACCGGTTCACCAAGCATTGCGCTTTGGTTTACTAGATCGCAGAAACGGGCATAGTACATGTCAATATTTTCATCATCCCTCATGCGAATCTCATCAAGCTCAGTAGAAACTCTTTGGAGCTTTGAGGTTTTCACCGCGTTTGTACCTTCAAATTGTCTTTCCAAGATCCTCCAAGCTTCTTGAGCGGTTGTGCACTGGATGATTATCTTGTGACGAGTGGGATCTACAGCAGACATGATAGCATATAGAGCCCGAAAATTAGCTTCTTCTGCTAGTCTTTCATCATCAGTCCAAATATCCCTTGGTTTTTCAACCAGAACTTTTGTAGCCGAAGTTGACGACTTTCCATCCGAGGACTCACCTCCCTTAGATTCAGCAGGAACGTTTTTCCATGAGAGGTAACGTCCAACCAGATCCAACGGCCTGCCATGTGCCTTTACCAAGAGATCGAAGAAAGATCACCATCATGGATTTCCAGTATGCATAGTTAGAACCATCAAGAAACGGAGGGCGCGAAACGGACATCCAATTGTGACTCATTGTGACCGACACACAGTCCCAAAGATCTTTATCCCGTAGTTAGAACAGGAACACTGCTCTGGTGCCAATTGAAACGTATAATTACTTGCGAGTGCGCGAAATGTAGTACGAACGTGGATAAACAACGTAAATAGCGGAAGCAATAAACCGAAGATTTTAAAACTCTTCAGGGAAGCGTCCCACTTCCCCTCAGAGCTCTTTCATTGATAAATCGTTCACACTTGTATAGTTTGGACTTACACGACTCGAACTCCCTTCTAGTCTAGCCACAACTACACACGATCCTATCAACTACTTCTCCGGCCACGTCCCGTGGACTTTACACACTCGAATCCCTCGAGCAAAACCCAGTACTTAATCCCTAAGCACTAAAATAAAGTGTTTGTAAAAGAAAAGAAACAAGACGAGTTCAGTTCTTCAGCAATGTAAGAACGCTGAAAAACTGGACAGAATAAAATAAAAATAATAGAAACTCTCAAACACTCAAATGAAGCTGATGAATGATGAACTTGATTTGCAGCAGCTCTCTCTTATATTCAATTGATTGCTTGAGTAGGCTTATATACAACCTCCTTAAGGTAAGGAGTCTTCACAGTTCTTCCTTTACCTTTTAGGAGTCAATTTCCTTCTCAATTGATTCCTTTCTGATTTGGACGAAATCCTTCATGTAAGGTAAGTTTCCTTGATGTAGAAATCGTGCATGTGATTTGGAGATCTTCAGAATTGAGCTTCCAATGGAAAAACGCGTTCCAAGAATCTGGTAAGAACATGACTTTCCAAAAATAGCCGATCTTCCAAATCTTCAAAGATCTTGTGGTGAATCTTTCCAAATCCTCCTTAGATCTTCTCATGAACGTCCAGAACTCTTCTTGTATGGAAAGCTCATCCTTTCATAGTCCTTGCCACCTATTCCTTGTCCTACAAGCAAAAGAGAATTAATTATGGCATGTGGCATACATGGTAAGTAAATATATAGGATATATATTATGTAATCCTTCTCCTAAAGGATTAGGATTCCATAATACATACTACAATAAATATATACCATATATTATTAATAATAAATATTAGGAACTTAATTAAATCATAAGTATATAAATAGAAAAACTTCCCTTTAATTTATTTTGCTTGCTTAACAAGAAATCTTCTAGAAAACACTTAGGTTTGTCGGACATGATGCCAAACCAATGTTCTAACAAGGTCCGAATAATCTATAATATGTTGATTATTTATGGTCATGTTACATCTATTAATTGACGAACCGGTTCAAGGCATGTGGCCAACAGACCGGACCGAGTCGAGGCCACGTGCACCTGCAGTAGATTGTTTGGCTCGTCTTTTAGCACTTATGTTTGTTTT
The DNA here is from genome assembly GCA_902706635.1 of Striga hermonthica. Classification (NCBI taxonomy): domain Eukaryota; kingdom Viridiplantae; phylum Streptophyta; class Magnoliopsida; order Lamiales; family Orobanchaceae; genus Striga; species Striga hermonthica. The sequence goes on along the minus strand of CACSLK010030184.1, from coordinate 18,825,689 downwards.
ACGTTTAATTTATTTTGTGATCTTATCAATATTTCATTATCAAAGTTTCACCCCATACTTGCTGCGTTGCGCATGTTAATACGCTGTGTCTTTTGGCTTCTTGCCTTTTATTTTATTGAACAAATGATTTCTCCATAACTTGTTAAACCATCATTCTTTGTCCCTTATTTAATTGACAATTTGTCAAAATGAAGAAATTTTGATTATGAAAAATGTATATACAAATTTTCATATTACGTCACTGATATAGAATATAACCGCATTATAGATCTCATAGACCGAATACGAACCAAGTTAGAAGCCGTAGCTCCTAGGATCGATCTCGCATGCTGGATCCTCCCATCTAGCATGTCGTAGCTCCCATACGTGCGCTAACATCCAACACCTCGAGGATCGATCTCAGACGTTTTGAATAAGTTCCCATAAAAAACGACCCCATGGCATAACCCTAATTACAAAGTCTCCGTACAATATAGGTAAACATTTATATATATAGGGAGAGCATTAATTTTGGGAAGGAGTCACATTTATTATTCAACAATCATAATTTCACTATTCATCTTTTCCTCTCATTCCTTCACACTAACTTAAGTTTCGGAGGGTTTTGACCCTGAAAACCTCCGGCGTCCTTTGCAGGTATCTACAAGCTCCAAATCTAACCGAAAACCAGACAAGGAAGCCATATTCTTGAGCCTAGGACCGCTCTAAACCGGAACCGTTTATACCGGACCTTACCTGTCACTTTGGTTAAGCAAATTGAGCAGCTCTCGACTCGTTGTATTATGAAATCATCGTATAGTTATTATTGATTTAATTGACAAGTCCTCTATACGAAAAATCATACGTGGTATACAAATTTTTGTATTATGCGGCTTGGACTCGTTTATACTTTGAATGCGACTTAATTGTTAGACGAATTAATTTTTTATATTAATTTAATTAAAATGTATACTTATGTTATTAAATATTATATTTTTGTTTATGTTTTTTAAACTAGGACTTTAAAATTTAAAAATATCTATATTTATTAAAAGTATAGTTGTTGAACCATTGGACCTATCTCACGGTATCTTAACCATAAACTATTCAATTTTTTTCCTTATTTTAATTATAACTTTCATCCACTTCAATTTTTTTTTTTTTTTTTTCAAAAAAAAAATACTATCAGTGCTTCATAGAATCAACTTGTAAAAGTTCACCACTACTATTTATGGTTATTTATTTCTTTACATTTTTCCAATATCCAAAATATAATTCTTTCAACTCTTTTTCTATTATCTATCATTATATAAAAAGAATAACTTTTTTACAAATTTAGTAACAATTTCTCGCCAAAATCATTAGTTACATACTAAAAATAGCATAACTAAAAAAGTTTTAATTAAATGACCATAATTATCTCAATACAACACCTTTTAAATTTCTGGAAAGAATCTCTATTTATATGGATTCTTTCAATTATTTTTGGTATATAAAAAATCGAGATTGGCTATTTGATTTCCATAAGAAATCAATAACAATAATTTAGTAATTATTAGTAAATATTTAGTGCGAATAATTTATATGCATACGTAGTTTTTTATTTAAGTTGATGTAAAATAAATAGTTTATCTAAATCTATTGATTAAAATTTTTAAATTTTTTCAATCAATTACTTGATTTCTTCCTAATTTATTTTTTATTGATCTGCTACCATAAGATTTGAAAAAATATTGGTTAATAAAATTAAAAATTTGTAATTTAATTCTAGAATATTAGTTGATAAATTTGAACGATAAGGCAACCGACAACAACTCTAGAAAATTACGAGATTATATATATAATATATTCATATATCAAATATGTAAGAGAATTTAATGTGTAGTCCAAATTTGAGTTCCAAATTCATAAGTCAAATAAGTAATTATTCATAACTTACGAGTCAACATTAATTTTGACGACGTAAATAAAATAGTCAATTATTCATAGTTTAATAAACTACTCAACCAATTCATTTTTTTTATTTTGAATATTTTATATAAAAATAAAATAATATAATTAATGAAACAATATAAGATTTATAGTTATAGTTATTATTCACATATATTTTTAAATAGACGAGAAAATTTTACAACTTACCTATAAATTCGATTTAAAAAAAAAAAATCGATTATGCTTTTTATTCCAAACAATCATATTGTCGAAATTTTTTTCTTAGAACTTGAATTGAAAATTTGAAATTTCAAAATCACATATCATTTTAGTTGCCATAAAATTGGGTTTAATTCAAAATCTCTTCATAATATAAAGGATTTTGTTCAAATTGAATTTAAAAAATATCTGATCACATGCTTCTATCTATATCCTTAAATGGAGGATTTTTTATAACTTTAAAATTAACAAACCTCTTGAAAATTATAAAATCATAATGGATTTCTATATTTTTTTTTTTTTTTGTTTCAATCTGCACAGAATTCAAAATGGTTTAAGAATTTCAAATCAATCGAAATTCATCTCTTTATTTTTTTTCCATAAGTTTCAAAATATTATAATAATTAAGTCAAATTACAAATGCATTGTTTCAAAAATCAAGAGGATAATTTTGAAAATAGACAGATTTTTTTTTTTTTCAAAATTGTCTTAGTCTCCATTCAATATAAAATAAATCTCATTTTATTTGTAAAATTGTTAAATCTACATTAAGCGTGGAATTTTATGCCTACAAAATTTCTTTTTACAGTAACTAAAAAATAATAATAATTTTGAAATCTTTTGTACTCAAATTAATTTTACCGTGCATCGCACGGATACGTACTAGTATATATAAATGTGACTCGCACATATAAAATTGAAATATAGTAAGTTATTCGGTTCTTATAAAAAATAAAATTCTCCTATTAAAATTACAAAAGATAAACAAATCAAATAGCTATTGGAAAACAAATAATTGAAATAAAGAATTGCATGTCTGAAAAATTCATAACAATAAAATTGAAATTTAAACGAAAAGATTGACATGTTGAACGACGTCGTGTTTTCGGTTCAGTATCAAACATGAACAAGTCGATAGGTAACCATTAATCAATTTTGGGTTTATCTGCTTCCGCGTATTTCAACACGCATGTTATGTTATGTGGTGTGTTGCATAGCATGTAGCATAATATCTAACGTAAGTAACTAATGTAAGCGTATGATGCAGTGTGTAACAATTGACTTTGAACATTTCCATTTCTACACTCTCACTTTTTCCCTTTAAACCCAACCACTGATTTTTTATGGGATTGATTGGCTTTGTACATGTGATTTAAACCCAACTACTATAATTTATTTGGTAATGTATGAGGACTCATTTTCATACTTATAATAATATTTTATTTTTTATTGATGTTTTTTAAATTATTATATCAATGTTTTCAATTAGTAATACATTACTTATTATTAAGCTCATACATTATATACCCTTCAATTTAAGAAATGATTTGAACTTTCTAAAATCCATATTTATAATGTATTCAAATGAAACTTTTAATAACTTTACAATACTTATGAAATTATGTGCATTCAGTTGAAATTTTTTAAGGCTTCTAGAAAGTATTTAATTTTTTTTTTTTTATACATTTCTAAAGTCTAAGTATCAATTAAAACTTTCTAAAAGTCTCTACAAGTGACATAATATTCATAAACTTTTTAAACTGAAAGGCTTTTAGAGATTTTTTTTTAATGAAAATACAATAAAATTCTCATCAAATTAGTGTGATATTTATGGAGTTACGTGAGTCTTCAACCTTTTTTTTTACAAGGTTCAATGTACATAACTATACATCTTATAGAATAACTTATTTTTTCATCACAAATATGTGTAGCGTAATTTTTTTTCATTTATTTTTATAATTATTATTTTATTGTATGTTTATTTTTACATTTTTGTTTGCTTGTTTCTGAATTTAACTTTTTAAAAGTCAAATATTTGCATAGTTTTCATCAGCTAACAATTTCACTTTCATCATTGTCTATTGACAATGTTTGTGTCTTGTAAAAATATATCTTAATAATATTTTAATAATGCAACGTGATGCAAAAAAAATAAGAAAACCAAAATAAAGTTCAACAATAATCAAATAAATATGTCATTATTGAGTTGATTATAAGTGTCATTCCATCCGAGACGAGTAACCAAAAGCCCTGATCGACTTGACTTGTTTAAGAAACATAAAACCTTAAACGAGTTTTTTTTTTTAAAAAAAAAAATTATTTTGCAAACAATTTCGACACGGTTGTATGTTAATGAAAAAATGCATAATTAAACAATGACTAGCCGTGAACAACTCACGTTGATTCATTTAATAAACAAGCTCGATTAGTTGTTCAAGCTCGATTTATTTTTACAAACAAAAGAGCCGAGAGCTTGAACTTTCAAGAGCAAAACTGGTCATGTTCGTGATAACTCTGTTCGAATAATAGTTATATGGTTGATTCACAATATTTAAAAGATTATTTTTTCATCTTTTACTCACAATATTGTAATGCTGCAAAACTTTCTCTTTTTATAAATGGGACGGCACCTTCTTCGGCCCATATCATAAAAAGAATGAAGCGATCATTTTCATCAAAGATAGAAGCTTTGTGGATTGGTTGGATTCCCTGTTATTTTAATGAGGAATTTACATATCTACTTAATTGATTACTAAATAATTGTAAAGATACGAAACAAAAAATTTATTTGCACATCTACCTAATCTAACATAAATATTTAAATAAATACTACATATTAAAGACATTCTCTCTCCTCTCTCATTTATCTACTTCTAAAAATTCTCCTTATTTACACTCTCCAATTCATTCCTTTTTTATTTTCTCTCCTCTCTCCTCACTCCTCTCTTCTATCTTTATTATTTCATTCCTTTAAATTTTAATTATCTCTTCATGTAAATTTTTAAGTAATTTTTTTGACCTAAAATTATCTAGTTTATTATAGGTTTATAAACTAATAAAAGAATAAATAAATTATGAAAAAACATCAAGTAATCAGAATCACATTCACGCAAAATATATACTACCTCCTTTTTTAAATAAATGTCGTTTTGACTTTTTTGATTCATCCATTTTGCTATGTATCTAGACATTAATGGATGAATCCAAAAAGTCAAAACGACATTTATTTAAAAAAGGAGGGAGTACATAATATATACATAGGGTATACAGAAATTATAGAGAAAATATGTAAGTCCAGAAAATATATGAAATAAACCAGGTAATTTTATCTTTTCGTAATCCTTTTTTGTGTTATTTACATCTCGTGTATTTTCGGTATATTTATAGTATATTTTCTGGTTTAATACATGCAACATACAATATTAGACTTTTATACAAAAAATATACTCATTATATACGGAGGACATGAATACAAAAACACGAGATAAATCAATTTTGTCATTATATACAAAATATATACAATTGTATATATTGTGGTTGTAGTCAATATATAATAAACAAATTAAGTATGGGCCCAATGAGAAACACACCGAGAGAAATATATATATACTAAACATATACCGTCTATATACGCAACATATACTGCAAAAAAAAAAAAAATCTCTTCTTTTTATTCATCGTCCCTGTAAGCACGCCATCAATGGCCATATCCTCGTGGAGCATCATCGGTAGCAACCGCCGCATAGATCAGGGGCATCTTCGTCGCCACTCGGATAAAGGTTGTTGGTGCTCTCCTCGATTCCTCCTCACAGGTTGAACACGTTTGCCGCTCGGCTTCTCCTTTTCGGCAGGTGGCGACTCTCCTCGGCAACGACACAGGGACCGAGAAGGTGGTGCTCGTTGAGGCGATGGCTTAAAGGACAGCTTGCTGCTCAATTTCACGACCTGCTGCTCGTCGATGGCGCACGACGAGGCTCTTCAAACAGAGGAAAAAACGCCCTGCGATAGGATTATTAAGGTGGGATTAAATGTGGATCTCAGCCTGGGGTCTGCTCGATCGGACAGTGATAAACGGACCTCCTGCTGCTGCTGCTCGCG
>CACSLK010030184.1:18773051-18789662 GCA_902706635.1 Striga hermonthica | reverse complement strand
AGAAGAATAAAACAAAAGGACAATCCATGGCTCGACACCTAGAGACGTCCGCACAAGGGAAAGAAACCCAATCCGAGAAACCGAACCAAAAACTCCAGCAAGCGGCTAATTGGAACTGCAATCGAACCAAACCCCTCTCCTGAACGGCAACCCCTAGACCAACACCAGAGGACAACTCCTTTCTCCCCAACTCCCAACCGACGATCCCTTCCCAACCATCGGCCGAGACCACAACCCAAAACCATGAGACACCAGCCCCCACCAACCAACACCACCATGAAACGGAAAAAGGGGAGAAAAGGACGATACCTCAACCCCGACCCCCTCACCGAAGAAGGCCGGGACCAGTCGATCGACCCAATTTGGCGCCAATCGAAACCCGCTCCACCACCCATAGACGACCGGCGAGCGCGGCGAAGCTCTACATCGGGGAGAGGGCGACGACTCCTAATGGGACGAGCAGCTCGGGTTGGTGAAGGCCGGCGCCGTGGCGCCTTGGATTGAGCAGCAAAGAGGAGATGAGGCTGGCTGCGGCTAGGAAGCTTTCTGGTTTGGGGAAAAGGGTTTTTCAGGAGGAGAGAGGAAAATACTTCAATAAATGCCAAATAAATGTTTATTTGTGAGGGCAAAACCGAAATTTTACGAATTACCTGTTCGATTTGCCAAAGCCACATACATGAGTAGTGTTAGTGTTGTAAACTAACCGAACCGAACTGAGCTTGAGCTGTTCAAGCTTGTATTTGTTTACGTTCGAAAAGTGTTCATGTTCGTTCGTTTATTTTTCGAACAAAAAATCGTGTTCGAGCTCGTTCATTTAATTGTTCGTCAAAGTTCGAGTTCGTTCGTGTTCGAATAATTTAATACATAATTTTTTTTAATATGTTTGATTAACTCGAATTTGTTTGTTCGAACTCGAAAATAAAAGAATAAAATAAAAACATTTTATATTTCAAATTTTTTATTAAAAATATTATGTATATATAAAATTAAATATAATTATATTAATATTTAGATACTTTATTAAAAATATTATACAAATATATAAAAAATAAAACAAATTATATTAAATTAATGTTCGCGAACATAATTGAACGTTCACGAACGAGCTCGTGTTCGTTCGATTATTAAACTAGCCCAACTTTTTGTTCGAACTCGGCTCGATTGACAAACGAACGAGCTTTTGTCGAATTTGTCGAACACGAACGAGCTCGAACAAACTTTTGTTCGCGAACGTTCGGTTCGTTTACAATTCTAAGTAGTGTATTATATAATTTTTTTTATACTACTATCCATCTTATCACAAGTTGGCTGGTCAATTATTATTCCTCATTTTCCTTAAAAAAAAGAAAAACATAAAAATAAATAAATAAACGACTTGATTGATAAGTTTGTTATTTTTCCACTGGCAAATGTGGTTCTCATCGCACTTCATAATATGGCATTATAAATTTCTGTGTCCAAGTTCGGCCCTGCCGAACTAGCTTGGAATAGGCCCAATTAGGATTGTTGACCATAGGCTTTGGAAAGATTCTACAATCTCATTACGGAACCATTTCATCGGGATTTATAACCGTTAGATCAACTATTCACGACGGTTACAAATTCCGACGAAATGGTTACACAACGGGACTGTAGCATTTCCCTAAAGTATAGATTAGCAGTTCCTTTCTTCTGGTAAAAATGAAGAAATGCTGTTAAGCAAAAGTAGCAGAGTTTGGATTCACTTTTTCTGGAATTCCTGGTCAGGCTAAGATATTTATTTTGTTCGTTATATGATTGGCGTTCTGTAATATCTGTACAATCGACCAATAGTTAGAACCATCAGGAAAAAAAAAGGACCAAACAAAATAAAGAAATCAACTGCATGAAATACTCAATGGACCAAAAGGAATAAAGATCTAAGCATCATGCCTGTAAGAGCTCCGAAATTTTATATATGTTTATATCAACTCAATCAGAATAGTCGTCTTGAATAATTCTCCGAAACTTCTAGCCACCTCCAGATTTAAGCGTATTACTCAACCTGTTTGTTACACAAAACAAAGAGGAAGCCAGTAGAACAGTATTATCATGATTAGGTTCCGAATGTGAATGTTTATTTAAAGGAAGAACTGTTTCCACCACACTTCAAAATTCTGGTAAAAATGGCTAGACAAGTTTGAATCTACGCGACTACGAGACTCTTTTTCAAGCCTGATTGCCCTTTTCTTCAAGGATTTGTTTGTCTAGTACTTTCTCGGGTAGTATTTGTTAATCGAGAAGGAAATTAAATTTTAGGTAACTTATTAAACCTCAAGTACAGTTTCTGTTAACTACTGCAAAAAGAAAAGATAAGATTTAAAGGAAACCCAATGATTTCACGTTTAAGTCATTCTCACCAGTCCAAGCCCTCAAAGAGGCCTTCTCCTTTGATGGCAGAAGTTTTGAAAATAGACCATTGTCGGTTCTTAATCTTGTGCAACTCTAAGGCCTCAGTTATCGAAGCATCATCGAGTGCTCCAGGAAGATCCTGTAGAGAAAAAGTTCATCAATACATAAAAAGGGGTTGATTCTTAGTTAAATCAGATCCGAAGCATTGAAAATCTTAGAGATAACAGCATAGAAGCTGAAGGCCAATTGACACTGAAACAGCAAAATATAGCATCCAACTTACCTGTTTGTTAGCAAATAAGAGAACCACAGCACCTTTTAGCTCCTCCTCCTGAAAAAAAAATAATAATAATAATAATAATTATATTGGAAAATAAGTTTCAGAAGCAAATCGGTTTGTTCTTGTGGATTATTTGGTGATTTTTTTTTTAATAAATTTTTTAATTGATGAAGCAAACCTAACTATTACAACATAGAGAAGGGTGAGGAGAGGGGTAAAACATAAAGAAAAAAAGATACAGATGAAGAAAAGCAAGAGTACCTCCAATATTGCATGAAACTCTTCTTTAGCAATCACCAACCTATCTGTATCACTTGAATCAACAACATATATAATGGCCTGGGTATTGGGAAAATAGCATCTCCAATATGGCCTAAGTAGGAAACAAATACAATAAGCAACAACATGTAAAGTTGCTACGAAAAGTTTTATAAAATTCATATTGGACCTATAAGTATAAAGGCTTAACCAATTTAATTCCTATCTTACCAAATGATATTATGGAATAATCAAAAACCAATCTTAACTTCAGATTTCAGACAATATGGAGAAGAAGCGCAGGATTTGATAGTAAAGATATGACAGGATACCACAATATTTCGCATATTTTACTTCTGCCCGGATTCTAAAACATTTGAAAATAGATTCTTAAGCATTTTTAGCTTTTACACATGCAAATAAAGCCTCATGGTGCAACAAGATAATTATAGGAAACAAAAACTAAGAACTAAATGTAACTTTTTTCCAATTATGGTGGAACAGAATATATTTCCTAAGACTGTAAGATAGAAAGCTAGGAAACTAGTGCCTGCAAATTACACATTCTTTTTCATGAAAAGATCCTAATCATTTACAAGGACAAATAAGTCTTACAGAGAGAACGAACCAGTAATCTTCGCATGCCCAATAATAAACCCTTACTAAAGAATGCAAATTACCATCAAATTTTGAAACATAAGGAAAGATAACAAAATGACAGGCCAACATAACAGAGCTTCCAACCAAAAAGTTTGATCAGTGATAGAAAGCAAAACAATCAATTAGGAAATATGTTTACCACTATTTATTTACCACTATTTACATTATGCAACAGGAAACTACACTGCTACACTAGATAAATAAATGCAACAACTCGTATAATCAGAAAAAAACAAGAAGAAATCGGGGGAGGGGAGAGGGGGGTGTTGTTACCGGATACTAGTCTGTCCACCTGCAATCACCACAAAAGGCATCTATGTTAGACATGACACTAGAAAACATTAACAAGGAAACTTAAACAGGCATCTATGTTATACTTCTGCTACATTCTAACAGACTAATAGAAACAAATACTGAAAATTTAAGCTCAACTACATAGTTCTACTTTCAAACAAGGCCCAGACCATTCTGGTAAAGTGCACAAACATACCTAGATCCCAAACTTGAAACTTTATGTTGTTGTATTGCACAGTCTCAACATTGAACCCAATTGCTGCAAACACAACATGCCACTCGTTAACCAAGAAAATTACAAGCTTCAATTTTTACGCATTCCATACTTCAAATGAGATAGATCTAAATATACAGAGCCCAGAAAGATTTAAGGGTTAAGCCCATCATCAATACAGAACAAAAGGTAAGCACTTACTTGGAATGGTGGATACTACCTCACCCATCTGAAGTCGATCTACAAAGACACCAATAAATAAGCTGTAAAATCAAGAGCAAGACGCGAATCGCGTCAGGATAAAGTGCAGAACACAAAATCGTACAAAGAATGGTGGTTTTTCCGGCATTGTCAAGCCCTAGAACGAGGATCCGAGCTTCTTTGTTTCCAAACAATGACGAGAACAGCCGCGTGAAGACTATTCCCATTCCTCAGGCTGACGGCCGATATGATGAACGGTTTAACCTGAAAAAAAAAAGGAAAAATTCCCGATTGGATCTGAGCAATATATGCTTGTCCTTGCCCTGCAGGCAAGAAGAAACTGATGCGATCGTTAATGGCGTGATTGTTTACTTTAACTAAGCATGAGGGGATGATGATGCCTGATGAAAATGAGAATATGCCTGAGAGGAGGGGAGGATTTGGAAAATATACTAATTATAGTGGCGAATTTTGTAAATATGGACGATTATTTGAGTGGGGATGCTGATTACTGTTTCTGAATATTAGAAACTTCGATGCGACGTAAACTAGACATGGCCAAAACACGGGTCGAGCTGATTGGCTCCGAACTATGGACCCAGCGGGCCGGATTGGACCCGACTTGAGTCTGGGCCGTCCACATGACTAAAAGAAAAAAAAATTAAAAAACAAACAAAAGCATGTGTTTTTTCAAGGTCGGGCCCGATCCACCGAGTCAGCGTAAAAACTAAAAAGAACAAGGCCATGGGTCGGACCGGTTAAAATCGGGGCTAGGCCTAGACTTATGGTCAATGGGCTTGATCGGGTCAGGTCCGTGCTGGGCCGGCAGGCCGGGTGGCCCGTGGCCACCTCTATTAGAAACTGGTATTAACTTGGTATTTTTATTTGTTTTTAGTAACAATCACTAACTAGATCATTATAATTTTTCAAATAAATAACTATATTTACAAATTAAAATTTATATTTTAAGAGATAGCATAAATAAAAGTATGATATTTTATAGTATAAATATATATATTTTTTTTATTGGTGGACTTGACTGCCATTTTATATTTATATTCTTCCTTCTTAGAAAAATTTTGGGTCGAACCAACATTTTTTTTTTTTTGGAAAATATAGCCATACAATATACACTCGGATATTTATTCCTTTTTTTTTATTTTTGAAAATTATAAATGCTATTTTCAGTAGTTATGAATCACCCAAACAGACGAGAAGTATAATTGTTTTGATTATATGTCAATATATCCTTTATGATAATTTTATTTTAACTCACAAACCAAGATTAATTAAAAATAAAAAAGTTTACCAAATCATTATAAACAAATTGTAACTATTGGTTGTTCTTGCTAACTATTAAAAGAAATCCCAAATAACTAATTTTATTTTAGTTTGATGTATATTGGTCTAACAGTGAAAAATCAAGAATGTGTTGATCCAACGACAAAAAAATTAATGAGGTCATAGAACGTTGAAAAATCAAGATTGTGTTGATCCAACGGTAAAAAATTCAATGAGAGCATAGAATCGAGCTTTCCCAATTTATTAACTAGTCACGCGCTAAGACATTTGTTTCGTTATTCCTAATTTTGTGTTTTGTAATACTCCCACACCTAAGAGATAGCATGTAACCGAGAGTGTGTTTAGAAAACTAACGAGGACAATGCCATGGTATGGGTGAGCAACCGTGCGATTCGGTAAAAAGCCACACTAAATCGCAAACAAAAAACTAAACGTCACGAAAAAAATAATCAAACCTCACTGCAACTTAGGAAGAAAAGGGGCACCAAAACCGAACAGCAAAAAACGTGGTTCAGCTCGGTTTTCAATTTTATTTGGTTTTTTCATACATTTTATTCAATTTAATTTGGTGCAGCCCGGTTCAAACAGCCGAACAATATTGAAAACCGAACTTATGAAAAAGTAAAACCGTACTGCACGACAATGTAGGAAAAAAATCGAACCGAAACCAAACTGAAATTTTTTACATTAAAAAAACACTGAAATTCACGGTTTGGTTAGGTTTTTTTTCGCTTCGACTCGGTTTCGCTCACCCTTACTCAAAGTAAAGTTCCAATTTGCCCCACATAACAACACTTTGATGCGCAATAAAATTACTTTACTAGGGTAAAAAGGCAAGCATAGTCCTGAACCTTTCGTGCAGCTTTTAGTACATATCCCAAGTAGGCTAACGTTAAAATGTTCATGCTCTACACAGCATCACCTTATTCTCACTAGCTTCATTAAATACGAGACAAAATGGCACGAAAAACGGTCGAGATTATGGCCGGAAATCTATAATGCCGATTGGAATATCATCTCTGCCAACTCCTGCAAAATTCCAAAGTCGAAAAACATGTACAGGTATTGTCAAAAAGCACATACGAAGCTGAATGTAACTCATCCCACAAAGCTCGTCACCAAGTTCATTTTGTTAATTTTTGACATTTTCTTATTTGGAAAAAATAGCCATTTACTTACGTATGTCTGTGCGTAGTAAATATGATAAAACTGGAAATTAACGGTTACCTGCTTAGCAGAGCCAACTTTCGGTTCTCCCCATTCAATGGCCTTCTTCTCGAGAAAGTCAAAATCAGCCTTACCGGCCTGTCAGATAATTTCACGACAATCACTAAGTGCATGCTTGGATACAAATTTTTCCAAAAAAATCGATAATCAACTTTAAATCAACCTCACTATCCTTAATATTATTAATATAATAAAATAATATCACTCAATCATTTTTTACGCGTTACATCAATTTTAATCCACTATTAATCCACTCACATAATTTTAACTAATCATCATTTCACATCATCTCTCTACTACTTTTATATCAAATCAAATTTGATTATTTTATTTTTAAATAATATTTTAATATAAACTCAAAATCCCACGAAGTACGGGAGCAAGAAAATAATAATCAAACCAACCTCTATTTCAGCTCCTAATTCCGTGTCAAAACTTTGATACCTCTTGCGTACAAGCTCACTCAACGAGCCGCCCTGGCACAAAACAAGTAACCCCGTTTTTTAATTTTATTTACCTTTATTTGTTCTTATAATTTACTTGGGGCAGTGAAAAGGAGAACCGTGAATGGCAAATGTATCAAAATGGGAAGATTTACCTCAATCAGCTTGGCAGCACTCCGTAGCCCACGTGCTAGAGTATCCATTCCGGCTATATGAGCAATAAATATGTCCTCAACATCCGTGCTCTCTCTCCGCCTATTGAGTTCCCCCGTAAAAACAACATTTATTATAATTTACCTTTAAATAACGACTTTTTTATAGGGGAGAATATTATAACTTGTACTATACGGATTTTTGGCTTTTGCAATCTGGACTATTTTTATTCTTCTGAAAATGAAAAATGCAACCCGAAGTTTATGAAAATTCATAATTTTCAATACGAAGTTGCAAAATTGTGAATTTTCGTAAACTTCATGTTGCACTTTACCAAAAAAATATACTTTCCAAATACGTGTATAATACAAGTTGCAATTCTTTCTTTTCATATTTAAAAAGTGTGGTTATGAAGAGACAGAGAACATACAGTTTTGCATCAAAATTGAACCCTCCCGGCGCCAATCCTCCCTGGCATTCATAACATAAACTATGTAAAAGAAAAAAAAAAATAGCTTATACAAAATGTTAATGTATTTATTAGATTATGGAAACTATTTATAGTATATACAAAGATTCAAACATATTTAACATACATTTTTAATCACGGTGAGCATTACTAATGTTGCTTCTCCAACATCCATCATAAATTGGTCTGTATCCCAACCTGCAACATATCCAAAATTTCACATTAAAATTCTGTTTCATGAAAAAAACATTAATTTTTTTTTACTTCGAGATAACTATATACATACCAACTTGAGGGTCACCAGTATTTGCATCAATGTTCCCCAATAGACCATTAATTCTTGCAGTTTCAATCTCGTGATGACAGCTGGCACGTCAGAAGAATATATCGACCGGTTAACTAATGCTGGCAATATAAAAGCCAAACATTTTATTTTCATTGACTGTTGACTAGTTTCTGAAAAAGAAATCGACACACCTGTGACCAGACAGAGTTGCATGGTTGCACTCGATGTTCAGTTTAAACTCGTCTGCAGAAAAAGAAAAGATTAATGGAGAGTAATAAATTTATTAAAATCACTTTTTCTACTGAATTAGCAGTTTTCATAATTATTCTTTGTTTTTCTTTTTTTCAATTTTCTTGAGTGGTGAAGAACTTCTTTATGTGTTTTTTGGTGAAAGAGCAAATACAACATAGACGGTTATTTTGAACAACTTTTCAAAAGAAGTACACAGATTGCTTCAAGGTTTACCTATCAATCCATATTTACGAAGGAAGTTAGCCGCTGTAGCAGCATCCCAATCGTACCTGGCATGATTAAGTACGTCAAGACGCTCAAAATTAATTAATTAATAAAGATTAGTAGCAAGAGAGAAAAGCAAAATGATAGTTCGACACATGAAAGTTAACGTACTGATGCTTTGTTGGTTCCTGTGGTTTAGGTTCAATGAGCAGTGTTCCTAAAAACAAATGTCAATATCAATACAACAAGACTCGGAAGAGAGCACAAAGAATAAGATTGAAATATTACCATTGAACCCAATTTTCTTCTTATATGCAACTGCAGCTTCGAAAAAGTTCGCCTGCATGAATATGATAATGATAAAAGATCGGGAAAAAAAGGAAAAATTTTCGAGTGATGGTAAATGCTCATTGTTCGCTAGAAGTTTCATAGTCCCACAAAAAAAAGGAAGCAAACAAAGTGCAGTTTTAAGAAAAAAATTATAGGATTTAAGTGAAAATAATCCTCACAGATATACTGCAAACTAAAACAAGAAAAGAGAAGAAGATGTAACATTACAGTCATACCATGTGATTGAGCTCTCTTTCCATATCTGTGTTCAAAAGAGATTGATAACCCTCTCGACCACCCCAAAACACATAATTCTCTCCACCGAGGTAATGTGTGACCTATAATCATTAGCTCCAATGAGAATGATGAAAATACACAAGGCATTAATCAAACACGAAATACAATTTCTCGAAGAAATGAAATTAATCGGCCACATATACCTCCATGGCTTTCTTGACCTGTGCTGCAGAATATACATATACTCCTAATTCAGGGCTGTAAAGTGTAAAAAGCAAACAATGTAAGAATTACAATCCAGCAGACAACAAAGAAATTAAAAGTATAATAAAATAAACGGAAAATAAAACAAATACAATATATCATAATTCATAACAGTACCTAGTAGCAGCCCCATGCATGAACCTGGGATGGTAAAACAACTGAGCTGTTCCCCACAGAGGCCGAATCTTTGTCCCCTGAGTTCCCACAAAGAAAGATATGAATAAAGCAAAACGAGGAAGCTATTTGGATTTCATTTTAATCTTTTAACTTTTAAAAGTCCTCTTCGTTTGTATAAACTTACCTGAAGTTCTTTGGCGAGAGAAACGACTTCATCCAAGTTAGCATTGGCTTCCTACAAAGTTTGGCACAAATAATATCAACAATTTCAAATGAAAAATGGAACACTCGCTCAGAGATATGAAAAGATTTTAACTTTAGTAAAAGATTAGTGTAACAGAGAGAATTCGTATTCACTGACCTCAATTGTTTTACCATCTGGAGCAATATCCCTGTCATGGAAGCACCATCTATCAACACCAAGCTTCTCTATAAACTCAAAGTTCGCCCTCACTGAGACATCATTTCAGAAAAACAAAACACACTAGATAAGCTCCACATTTACTCAGAAATGATAACATCCATAACTAGAAAATTACAGATCAAGCAAAACCATACTTCTTCTTTTTGCCATTTCGAGAGAATTCGTGCCATCTTCCCACGGCCACACCTTAGTCGGCGAACCAAAAGGGTCAGCCCCTGTTCCCCGGAAAGTATGCCAAAATGCAACGCTAAATCTCATCCAATCCTAAAGCAAATTATGGTTTTTTTTTTCCAGTATTAGCCCACACGATCATCTGAAAATCTGACCATTAAAAAAAAAAAAACTCACCTTCATCTTTTTCCCAAGAATTTCCTCTTCAGCATTGTACCACTTAAAAGAGAGAGGATTCTTACTTGAAGGCCCCTACATTAGGAGATGAAAACCAATCAGAACAATATAAACCACACAGTCTATGTAAAGTAATCAGGGAAGACAATAAAACTTCAAAAAACCACAGTTAAAACAGATAAAATAAATTTACCTCATACTTAATCTTTGGAATGCCAGGAAAGAACTCTCCTTCCCATTCACCACCATTCGCACCGCAATCGCTCGTAATATCGGCAGGACATGTCGGCGGGCCGACAGCAGTCTGAGATTAATTTCATTCAGTCCACACAGTGAAACATAAAACTATCACAAGATTCACAACAGATTAACAAGAAAACCTCGATAGTTTGCTTAAAAATTGAGTCTTTACCACTATACTGGAGACTGAATTTAGAATAAGCAGCAACAACAAAAACCCGGCTTTCTCCATCTCAAGCTTCTCACGCAAACAGAAAACTCTGCAGCCAGATAACAGAAATTAGAGCCCAGAATCAATAATTTCTGATAACAATAGTATAAAAAAATAATCATAAATTGTAAGACAAAAATGGGTAATAAAAATGAGTTCTTGAAATGAAAATTTTCATCTACGGATGCAGAAAATGCTCAAATTTTCAAATCAATCACAGCCCATTAAACAATATTGAGTGCATACACAAGCACATCAGTCATAAGATAGAATCAAGACTTACAGATAGTGATCGGAGTTGGTGAGGTTTTCAGATGGGTGCCCAGAAACAAAAATGGTGTGCGAGTAGACAGCAGACGAATTTATATAGCAGGTGAAATGGGCTGGAATAATTTGGTATTTTCAAATGAATAAAAATATTTATTAAAGGGCATTTTTTTTTTTATATATATGGATTACGATTTACGAATTTAATTTGGTTTTTAATCTTAAATATTCAGCAAATAATAATCATTTTTGTTAAGACTTTCCGTGATTATGTTGATTAGCTTATCATAGTTGGTCTTATCCGTAAAGCTCCGTGGAGTGTGGATTTGTTAAGATTCTAGCTGGAGTCTATCCAGCTTTTTTTTTAAAAAAAAAAAAACAAAATGCATGCTCATCATGTGAAATGTTATGCTTAAGTACTTGTGATCCCGGCTCGATTACGAATTAGTTGGTTCTTATGTGGATGCGAAAACTAGAAGATCCCTGTAAAAAAAAATGTTATGCTTAAGTATATGTTGGTTTTTAGAGTAAGTTGTTGCATTTTGAAATTATGCATATCTGTTGAAAAGTATGGTTGTCTAAAATTGTTAGGTTTATGTAAACGACATTTTAATTGATGATTTAATTTATCACAACTATGGTAATTCTTGTTCACCACAATGAAATGATGAAATTTCAATGAAGAATTCTGAAGTGAAATGTATTCCAATGAAATTTTAACGACAATTGCAATGGATGTTCCAGTGCTATTATTTCTGTTGACATTTTCTATTAGTTCCAACGAAAATTACAGCAAAAATATTTCGTTAGAATGAGTTTTCCGTTGGATTTGACGATTTCAAAGATAAATTTTTCAACGGTTAAAATGTGAGTTGAATTAAAAACCTTAATGGAAATTCATATTCTAACGAAAACTCATTTAGTAAAAAACTATTGAAAAAATGACCGTTGCAATCATCAAATTTCATGTAAATTCCAATGCAAAATTCATTTCAGCAAAATATTTGGTGAAATTTCCGTTAGCATCATTTTAACGGAAGCTAACCATTAGAATATCCGTTAAAATTTTCATAAGAATATATTAATGTAGTGTGTTTGAGATTTTATTTTGCTAGATTGACCTGCCTGCGGACATAGCTCGGTTCGGCCGGTGGATGTTTGAATTCGGGTTGTTCGTTTAGTTATACAAGGCAAGTTCAAACAATTAATCAAGTTCGCCTACAGCGGACCAAGATTTTCCTTAAAACAAAGGTCATTAAGACTATCCATGAAAGTATACATCTACTTATCAATTGAGCCATACAAAAATTCTATAGAGCCATCGGATGGTTTTCTTATGGAACCATCCATCACTTAATGTGTTGACACCTGTCCAAAATGTATTTATTGTAGAACACGTGTCAATACACTATTGGTGAATAAGTGTGGATGGCTCCATAAGTCGAGTCATCCGATGGCTCCATAACAAAATTGTTGAGCCATATTCTAACCAAGCTGCACACTAGTGAAACTAAATTGATAAAACATTCAATTTATCCTCCAAAAAACATTCCACTTCAACAAACAATTGAACATACAAACACACCAAAATGTCAAAAAATACATCAAACCAAGCAAAATAATCTTGAAATAAAAATGAAATATTTCACTAATCCATGAAAAAATAAACAATTTGAGAGGAAATCATGCACATTTTAAGCTCAAAACTACGAATGGATAGGGCAGTATGTTGGAATATTCGAAAGTAATCACTTCCGCCGGATTAATTATCCTACCATCATTGAGAAGACAGGTTTTCAAATCTATCCTTCGAAAAATCGTGGGATTAATCAGGGTTGTAGATGCAAACACGGGACAAGCAATTCGTACATCAAACACGCCCTTAGCATGCCACGCCTCGTTCACGATTTGAACCGTGTATTTGGGGACGTGGAGGCTAGCAAAACCCGATGGCCATTGGTATATCTGAATCAATCCCCGGCTGCATTTGTCCGGATAAATTATCCAACCTAGAATTTAAAAAAAAAAAAAATTACGAATAAATCAAATATTTAGCTAGATAGATTTCACCGTTGGATCAATACATAATCGTGCGCATCTGTTTAATTAACGGTAAAAAAAATTCAGTGACTATCACAACCTAAAAGCACACAAAAGAGAAATTAATTAACACATTAAATCAAAAAAATAAAAAAAAAAATGAACTTATATATCAATACACGTACATGAAATAGTGAAAGGGGAAAAAATCAGCAGGACGATTATGCTCAAGTAGAGTTTGGCCATGAGATAATTTTTTTTTTTTATTCAAAATATATAAATAATAAATTAATAAAAAAATAAAAAAATAATATAAGAAGGAAATTGTGACTATGAAAAAAAAATCATTTGTTACATATATATATATGAACTATGAAGTATGCACTGTGCGATACGAAGTTCTTGACACCTTAGCAATGGCTGTCTTATCTGTACTTTGTTTTTTTTGCTCTTTCTTATTTGGAATTTGGGTTGGGGTGGGTCCCACTTCCAGCAGTGCATTTGAGGGGTAGTTTGCAATTTTGAAAAAAAAAAAAAAATTCGCGGTCAAATAAAAGTTTGACTTTCAATTTTGACTTTATTATGAAGCAATTAGAGACTGAAATTCCTGTTTTGTTTCATTTAATCAAAATTAAAAAAGAGTGCACGAGTGGTAAACCAATTCGATTAAAATCCAGATAATGTTCCAAAATATGAAGAAATATGAGATGTGATAAAAGTATGATGTGATCGAATTATTTTTATTGTTCTTTTTCGAGGGACATTTTGGTACCGTTCAGCGTCTATTTCAACCAACTGTTTGATTCGTTTTAATGGGGCAGTCGAGTCCCATAACTTTCTAATATTTTTGCTAGTTAATGTATATTGAAATTTGATGTGTACAAATTAGCATAATTGTTTTCTTAAATTTTGACCAATTAGGCGTATGATCAAGATTTGGAACGCACGCAATAGATTGATTTTTGAAAGCGAAAGTCAACCTCCAAGCCTCGTGATTAGAAAGGTAAAAACACATGTTTACCGCATTATCTTTGCTACCTACCCGAGTGTTCTTGCCGAATTCGAAAGGAGATGTCTTGGCCTTGAATTTTGAAAAATTTTGAGTTGGTTGTTGCAAAGGGTGTGAGCACTTGGATGATATTGAAGAGAGGAAATTAATTGCTTCCCTTCTTCGAGTGAGCACCCGGCTTGTGGTTGCCCTCGTTTATTTTGGTTCTTGCGAGTGAGGAGCCGACATGTGTCTACCCAGTACGCTTTTGACAGTCGTCTCGGTTGTATGACTTTCAGTTTTGATCAATACAAATTTATTTAACGATCAAAAAAAAAAAGAAATGAAATTTTGCAGAAAATAAACACTACTACTAATATTGAAGTCCTTTCTCTAATGAGTACATATTGGCATATGACAAACTTAAAAGACATAACATTATTCACACAATACACACAATCACCCTCCAAAGTCACTTTCCTTCTTCACCTTCCCAAATTAAACCTCTCCTTTTATGAATTTTTTTACCTACAAATGTGCCCCTACAAACCCTCACACAACATAATAGAAGTATCACTTTTTTTTTTTTTTCCACACTATTGGTACATTTCTCCACATTGAACTTGAAGCATGTCGTCCGAACCGGGCCACGATCCTAACGACGCTGAGCTGGCGGCGTCCCATTCGTTCGTCCACCATCCGAGCTTGTCCTTCAATCCACCATTCGTCTCTTTAAAACAATCATTTTCCGCTATGTAATTTCTCTCAGTATTCGGATAAAAACCGGAAGTTTTACAATTGAGCAAATCGTAGAGCTCGGTTTGAGTGAAACCCGAGCTTATAAGCTGGCCATCTATCACACTTTGCTCCGTAGTTTCCGATTCGGTAAAAAATATTTGGTCACCGTTCGAGACAAATGGGCTTTGATCAAAAGACGAAAAATTATTAGACGAATTTTCAAATCTATCGGTTTTTGAATCGCTTAAAGGACAATAATCATTAGGAGCAGCTTGAGAGATAATCAAGTTGTTTTGGTTTCCATTCATAGAATTTAGGGTTTGTATCATTTTTTGCTGAATGGGGTGCAATAATTTTGGCCAAGGTGAAGGATTATTATTGTCGAAAGGCAAAGGGTTTTGAAGGTTCTGAAGGTGCATGTGGAGTTGAAGCCTTTCGAGGGCCGAGTGGCTAAGGTTTTGCGAAATGTCACGGGTTGTTTCGCCTTCGGTTGCGTATAACTTTGGGTCTCGACTGGAAACACCCGAGTCCCGGTTCAAGTTTGACTGCCTGCGCCTGCCGAGGAGCTTCTTCTTGAGCCTCGTGTTCCAGTAGTTCTTGATGTCGTTGTCTGTTCTTCCAGGCAGCTGGGCAGCAATTATCGACCATCTAATATTGAGATCGAACAAAATTATTCGATCAGAATTCGAACATCAAGATGAGAAAAACTAACTAATAACCTTGTAAAAACAGAAAAAAAATGCTTAAACCTAGCTAAGAACAAATTTTGATTCCAAGTCATGAACATGAGTACATGACTAACTAGAGTTTAGGGAAAAATGAATGGAATGTTAAAAAATAGGAAGCATTATACGCAACACAAATGATTTATTGTATGAGACAACCTAACCGTTAGGCAGGTCGCCTCGTCATAGGATGCATACTTATAATATATTGTTAAATGACACATTTCATTTTATGTTGATTCTTAAAGTATGAGGAAAAATTGGAGATTTAGTTTTGGAATTGAGAAATAGTCTGATAGTTGCGTTGATTTTGCAAAACACTCTCTAACTGAAAAAAAAAAAAAAAAAAAAANAAAAAAAAAAAAAACCCTAATTTTGGTCCTTCCATCGGCAAAAGCCAGTCGAAGACCGACTGCTGAGATGCATATATTAGTCGGTTGCCAAATTTTTTCTCATATTTCTCTCCTAAATTGCGATTTACAAATCATTTTTTGTATTGTCTGCTATTCCTTTTTTTCATCAATTAGTCCATCAAAATTTTTAAATAAAAAATTTATTTAATAATAACTTTTATCATGTATTTCTTAACTCAACACTCGTATAGTACACGGGTATTGTACTAGTTTTTCTTAAAGTATGACAACTTCTAATGAAACTATGCGCACAACATTTGTAAGAAAAGTATGTCGTCGTAATGGTTAGACCGACCTAACACAAGACCAAATGAAAGGAAAAAAAGACAAGTAATTTCTTGCTAAAACATCAATCACAAGCATTTGTATTGTGTGTGTATACTATATATATTCTGATAATTTGCATGTGCAAGAATCTATGTGTTTTCTATATATTGGCATATATGTAGAGACAAAGATGGTTTATAAAATAAATATTTTACCTGCTCCCAATACTTATGTAGAGGCTGCAGATAATATTATCTTCTTCCTCAGTAAATCCACCATGCTTTATGTTAGGCCTCAAGTAATTAAGCCATCTTAATCTGCAGCTCTTCCCACATCTCTTTAGCCCTGCAAACATTTTAATTCCCTTAATAAAAAAAAAAAAAAAAAAA
>CACSLK010030184.1:18727924-18756015 GCA_902706635.1 Striga hermonthica | reverse complement strand
ATTTTTTTAGCTAAAAAATGTAGACAATAAACACGAGTTTTTGTTAAACGAGCATGATAAATCTACCTATCTAATCATTCAATCGATTCATATACACAAAATATAAATTTAATATTTTTTTTACGTACATCGCAATAATATATACGAGTTCTAAGATATTTTAAGAATTTCATTAATTACACTATCATTATGTATAAAATATTTTTATTATTTAAGAGGATATACATATATATAAAAAGAATATTAAAAATAAGTTATTCTAATACCATTTTTCATTATTGAAAAAATATAAACTACTAAATTTCCATACTAAAAATTAGAGATGTTAAACGGTCCTTGGCCCGACAGGTCGGCCCGTTTAGCCCGAAAAAAAACAGGGTTAGGGCCTTTCTTTAGTAGCCCGTTTAAATCAGGGCTTTTTAGGCCCGAACCATTTAAACCGAAGCCCGATAGGGCTAGCCCGAAGCTCGATAGGGCTAGCCCGTTTAATTTGTATATTACAATCTCACTATTCTACTTTATATGTACCTTTGAGTTGTAGCGGGTTATTATGATTTTGAAAATTATTAACTATTTCGTTATTCTACTTCACACCAAATTATTTAAGCCAATTAGAACGGCTAATAAAAAATACATGAGACAAAGACCTAATACATAGAATATAGTGATAGAATATAAATTCAACAGTAAGATACAATATCGTGAAAATTTCCAAAACGTACAAAAATAAGTAGTAAAATGGTAATTACAAGTAATAGTTCGAACGTTTTTTTTTTTTTTTTTCTTTTGAGAAAAACATGTCACTTAAAAGTTTGTAATAAGTGTTCATACATGAAATGTAGTTGTGTATATATAGAGCGGTAAATACTAAATAGCCGTTGAAAACAATCGTGAACTAGCCATTGTAATTTTTATTTATATGTTTTTTTTATATATTATTATTATTATAGTCCGTTTAGCCCGAAGCCCGCTAGGGTTAGGGTTAGGTCCTTTTATTGGTAGCCCGTTTAAATTCGGGTTTTTTAAGCCCGGACCGTTTAGCCCGAAGCCCGTTAGGGCTAACCCGAAACCGCCAGGGCTAGCTCGTTTAACATCTCTACTAAAAATAATAAATAAAATCAAATAATACATTATACTAATCAAAATCAATTAATATAATCATCTTAATTCAAACAAGACGATTTTTTTTTTTTTTTTTCCCACTAAAATAAATCATCACAATAGAATATATTATGCTAGTCAAAATTAATAGAACATTCTATTAAAGAAGTCGAATTGATCTTTTCCATCAAAGCAGACCATTCACAATTCACATTTCACACGCATTATTCTGGGCCTAGAACTATCTGACCAGCCCATTAATTACTGGGCCTATATCACCGCCAACCTAACCATTTCCATATATATATATTGTCCGACCATCTCAGCTCATCTTCTAGGGTTAGGTTTTCTAGGTTTGATCATCGGGCGAAGAGACTTGAAGAAGCTCACGATGGGGAGAAGTAAGGCATTTTTCTTCATAATTGCATTTGATGTATGATTATTACTTGTATGATTTTGTAAGAAATATATTATTCAGGATAAAGATTTTATCAGGATTGCAGTATTTATGACTTCGGATTTCATTTGTAGCATCTTAGGTTAATTTATTTCAGAATTTGTCCATATGTTGTTTCATTGGAGCGCCAGATTGTCTAGCTTCTGTTTTTCTGGTCATTTTTTTTATGGTTTCATGGGATCTCCAGATTCCCAAGCTTCTGTTTTTTTTTTTTCCTGCTAATTTTTGTGGTCGTGTTGCTTGTTATCGTTGAAATTTTAATCTGTAGTGCTAAAATCCAGTGATTATTGGTTGCCACCATTTTAATGTCAATGATAGAGAGTAAGAAGTTGGGGTTTTTGTTGTAGATAATTTTATATATGTTACTCAGAAACTTGTTGATGCGATGCCCCGATGCATCATATCATGTAATAGTATTGTATTATCTGTTATATCCATCTAGCTAAGCTTTATTCAAAGGTATCGTTTTGGTTTGTTCATTGTTGTCCCTTCTTTGTAAAATTCTTGATTGTTAAGGTGTTTTTGTTCAATCCATGTTACTGATTTGCTTCTGCTTTTTTTTTTTTTTCTACCAGGACCTGCTAGGTGTTACCGCCAGATCAAGAACAAGCCCTACCCGAAATCACGATACTGCCGTGGTGTGCCTGACCCCAAAATCAGGATTTACGATGTGGGCATGAAGAAAAAAGGTGTGGACGAGTTCCCGTTTTGCGTGCACTTGGTCAGTTGGGAGAAGGAAAATGTATCCAGCGAGGCTTTGGAAGCTGCCCGTATTGCTTGCAACAAGTACATGACCAAGTTCTCCGGAAAGGACACCTTCCACCTGAGGGTACGGGTACACCCTTTCCATGTCCTGCGTATTAACAAGATGCTTTCGTGTGCTGGAGCTGATAGGCTCCAAACCGGTATGAGGGGTGCTTTTGGCAAGCCACAGGGGACCTGTGCTCGTGTGGCCATTGGTCAGGTTCTTTTGTCTGTACGCTGCAAAGATGCAAACAGCCATCATGCTCAGGAGGCACTGCGCCGTGCGAAGTTCAAGTTTCCTGGTCGTCAGAAGATCATCGTTAGCCGGAAATGGTATTGGTTCTTTCTGGTTTTTTTTTCCCAGCATACTGTTATTTTTTTTTTATTGATAACCATACTTATTGTTATTCAGTCCTTATGATCATTTTACTAATATTATGTTTCTTAGATTTTGTGTTCTTTTTATGCCATTGTTTCTTGGAAAAATCGCTTATGTGAGTAATTTGGTTTTATTTTTTTGATCCTTTGGTAAAACTAGGTAAAACTGATAAGCTGGCTTATTTTCGAGCTTATAGCTTATAACTGGACTTTATAGCTGAAAAGGTAGCTTATATGATAAGTGTTCTGTAAAATTGGCTAAGAAGCTAGCTAAAATAAAAATTTCAACAAGCTTATTTGAAAAGCTACCCAAAGAAGCTTATGAATAAGCTCGAGGTTTTTAAAAAAGCTCTTCCTACCAAACAAAGCATATTTAAATACAAGACGTTATAAGCTAATCAAATAAGTTATAAGCTTTGGTTACCAAACATAGCCTTGGTGTGAATGAGTGAAGTAGCTTTTTGAGTTTTTGGTATGTGTTCTTAACTGAATTTTTTGGGTCCCAAACTAAGTGAAAAATGCTGAAATTGGGTTACAATGCTCATTTTAGTTGTTGACTTTGATGTGTACTTATTTACAGGGGATTTACCAAATACAACCGCACTGATTATCTGAAATGGAAATCGGAGAATAGGATTGTTTCTGATGGTGTTAACGCCAAGGTTTGTCTTTGTGACATAGTTTTTTTACACCAGCTTACTGTTAGCTTTACATTTTCAACAAATTCAAGGATTCCTCATACATTGCTGGCTTGCAATCTCTAGAGCTTAACATTATTACTTTCTGAACTTTGCAGCTTCTTGGATGTCATGGACCTTTGGCGAATAGGCAACCCGGAAGAGCTTTCATTTCAGGGCCTGTCCAAGGATGAGAACCTGATGATGATTCTTGGACATCAAATGTTATTGTTTTCTGGATATTTCAGAATTATGTTTGTTGTTCATTTGAATCAGCACTTATCTTTCAGACATTTTGGAGAATATGCCATTTTGAAATGCAGTGTTTTGAATGTTTGAGACTTAAAATCTCTCCATATTATGAGTGTTAGTGCACCACTCTTACATGAATCATGTTTCGTTACATTGTACTCGAATAGTTCGTAAGTGTTTGTTGGTTGTGTTGGTTGTTCGGATCTATTTGGATCAGCATGGCCTCATGGCCTGTATGGTTCTATGTTGCAATATTACTCTTTGTTCCCTAATACTAAGTTTGTTCACTCCTATTTGATAAACTGATCAAGATTCCTGAAGCACGGTTGAGTGGCATATTGAAATGTTAATGAACATACAAGAGAATCTGAAGCTGCGAGCTAAAAGTCGATTAAATTATACATCTGATTTTCAACTAAATAGTGAACTAACCTTTGAAATTCGCTCATAAGTCAATATCAATTGCGGACAAGTATTATTTGGTAGATTTTCAGGAGCAGTTATCTTCATTTTCTAATTTTATAGTTTTATCAACGGGCACGCTCGAAGAGTTGAAAGTGAATTAAGTCAGTTCGGTTTGTTAACTCAACTGAGTTTGAACTTGTGATTCTGTTGGGATTGAAAGAACTAAACTAAAGATCGTACAAAAATATAGTGTTAATTCTCTTCATATCAAATTTTTATATTTCACACACTTTATTATGTTGGTAAAAAACAATTAATACTACCCTCGCTGATGGAGCATAGACGAGCTCTTCTCGAGTGAATCCCATTGAATCAAGCAGAGACGAGCCTACGAGCTTGAGCGAGCCTCATTGAATCGTTTAGAGACAGGTTTACAAACAAAAAGGTATGTAAAACTCTTATTCTCGAGCTACCCTCATTCCATTGAGCCTAAGAGCTTGAGGCTATGGTTGCAAACGAATCGAGCATTAGCCTTATCGAACAAGATTGATTTTTTTTTACTTGCTCGAGCTCGAGCTCGTCGCGCGCGATTTATGACACTCGAGATCGACTCGGCAAAAAGACAATCCCTAAGCTCAGCTCGAGATCGATTGAAATCTAAATGTTCGAGCTCGGCTCGAGTTTGACTCAAATTTGAAATACAATTACCATTATGTACGTATATAAAATATCGTAATATTATCTTGAACAGTTTGACCTTTCAAAACCTATGCTGAAACCTATACTCGAGATCGACTCGATAACATGCTCGAGCTTGGCTCGAGTTCGGTCAAAATCGAGCTCGAGCTAAGTTTTGACTTGCAGTTCGTTTGCAGCTCTACTTGAGGCCTCTTTTTTTTTTGGTACAAAGAAGGAGGCAAAAAGCCTAAAACCATTAGACAGCTATACTCCGCGGGTGAGCAACGCCAATAAGGTCATGCTGTAGCCACGGTTTAACTGCCGACGGTGGATCT
Organism: Striga hermonthica; assembly: GCA_902706635.1. NCBI lineage: Eukaryota > Viridiplantae > Streptophyta > Magnoliopsida > Lamiales > Orobanchaceae > Striga > Striga hermonthica. Next base: position 18,750,988 of record CACSLK010030184.1, on the reverse strand, counting down.
TGAAGTCGTTGATACCCACTAGGACAATGATGGGCTAGGGTCGCCAAACAGTCGACTGCAAAATTGGCCTCCCTATAACAATGAGACACACTGACCACCCAAGCTCGTCTCAGTAGCTCCCTAATTGCCCGAACCAGGCGGCCATGGATGCCGAGATTCTCAGTCGAATTCCCCGTCGCCATCTTCACTACACTCAAACTATCGACTTCAGCCCGAACCTTATGGAAACCCAACTCCCAGGCTAGCATCAGCCCGTGAAAAAGGCCCCACAACTCCGCTCCGGTAATGGAACAAAACCCAATATTCATCACAAACCCCCCAAGCCATCTACCATTAGCATCACGAGCCAGACCCCCAGTAGACGCCATCCCACTCGAAGGTAGAAGTGATCCATCGGTGTTGATCTTAATCGTACCAACTTCAGGGGCCTTCCATCGAATGAAGTGGACTCCTCTACCCAAACTGAAGCCGCCTAAGTGGGTCTCCACTGAGTTGGTGAGGCGGATCCCATGAACAAAAGAGCGGACTTCCCGAATTTTATTAGCTACGATGAAATCTTTATCCGAAAAAATCTTTTCATTTCGTCCCCGCCACACTTGCCACACCGTGACACCAAAAACCATTTCCCACACAACAACCCCAATTTGTAGCCCATTTTGCAAGTTTTGAATTATCCACTCCCGCAAAGGCATAGAAAAGAACACCAAATGATGACTTACAGGAATCAAAGCCTTTCATACTTGCTTAGCTCCTACACAATCACGAAGGCAATGTAGAGTCGATTCCTCCGCTCGTCGGCTACTTGAGGCCTCTTTAGTTCGAGTAGAGCCGAGTTTACGAATGACTAGTTTCGTTTAGAGTTTAAACACCTTTGCATTGCCACCTTTTATGAGTACAATGGTACAATAGCTCACTTCTAAAACCAGTTTAGTTGGCCATTAATGTTTGAACTCTCGTAGGCGCTAAAACCCTCCTGCTTCTAGCCTAGCGTCACCTCTAAGGCTGTAACACACACAATGCCGCCTATGAGCTGCCTCTCCTCCGCCGCACTCCCCCGCCTCTTCCCCCGCCGCTCCCATTTTTCCCACCACCGCCGCCGCCTTCTCCACTCGGCTATAGAGTACCCCCTCACGCACCCAATCTACACAATCTGGGCCGCCAACACCTCCCTCGGTAAAACCCTAGTCTCAGCCGGCCTTTCGATGTCCTTCCTCTCCTCCTCCTCCTCCTCGGCGGCGCCGCCGCCTACCAAGAAGAGATTTCTGTATCTCAAGCCAGTTCAAACTGGGTTTCCTGCCGACTCGGACTCTGGCTTTGTTTACAGGAAATTCTCCCAGTTTTTCGCTCTCAAGCCGCTGCCCTTCTCCGTCTACGCATCGAATTGTGTTCTGAAAGCCTCTGTTTCAGCTGCAAACCAAATCTTAGGCAGTAGCAGCTCGGGGGGCTCTAGGAACGGCGATTTCGGGAGTGAGTTTGTTGGAAAAAGCGATGGATTACAGAACGTGCACTGGTATGAAGAGAGGAAGTTGCAAGGGAGTGAGAGTAATGGTGAAGCAGAGCTGTTTCCGGTGTCTGAGGTTGTTTGCAAGACTATGTATGGGTGGAAAGAGGCCGTGTCGCCTCATTTAGCTGCTGAGAAAGAAGATGCCATGGTCGAGGACTCAGAGGTCTTAGATATGCTTAAGAGATGCTTAGGAAGTGGCCTAGATGGTACTAGAGAAAACGTGGATATTATGTGTGTGATCGAGACTGCAGGCGGAATAGCCAGTCCTGGGCCGTCCGGGTCTCTTCAGTGTGACTTATATCGGTCGGTACTTGTATCTTATTTGTGAAAAATCTCGTGTGCACTGAAATTTAAATGTTGTAAATTTCGACACGGTAGTGATGTTATAGGCAGCATTGTGTATATAAACTGAAACGCATAGTGACGTGAGAACAATTCAAAGAAGCTGCTGACGGTGATGTTTCAAAACGAGGGTATTGATCAACTGTTTCTGGTAGTGCAAACGGTGTGATAGGTGTTTTAATTTATCTGGCGGAATAATTGTCCATGCATTCATATGAAAAATGAACCCCAACACTCCTCTGTTTCTTGTGTTTGACATTCAAGAATGTAAAGAAAGCATTTCCTCTCTTTTAAATTCTGATGTATGCTTGTTCTGATGTAGCAGCCCTTTCCGCCTGCCAGCTATTCTTGTGGGGGATGGAAGATTAGGTGGTATTTCTGGAACTATCTCTGCTTACGAAAGTCTAAAGCTACGAGGATATGACGTTGCTGCTGTTATTTTTGAGGATCATGGTTTAAAAAATGAGTTGCCACTATTATCATACTTCCGAAATAGGTAATGATTAATGTTTTTGTGCGGTTGCTTCATATCGTTCAATTTTTTTTATCAAGTTGCATGTACGAAAGTACTTCGACCATATATATGCTGCAAACATCTGATAGCTTAAGTTATGTATGAGCATCTGTTTACGTATGTATCTGTCTATTTTATTTTTCTTTGTGCTGTGTCATCCTCTCTTTTTTGTCTTTTACCAGGATACCAGTACTCGTGCTTCCGCCTATTCCAAAAGATATATCTGATGACCTGATGTCCTGGTTTAACAAATCTCAGACAATTTTCACTTCGCTCCAAGAGATAATACTTTCAGCTTTTCAGGAAAGGACCCAGAGATTGCATGCTATGCCAGGAAAGGCATGTGACGTCTTCTGGTGGCCATTCACTCAGCACAAGCTCATACCTGAAGAAAAGGTTACTGTTATAGACTCGCGCTGTGGGGAGAACTTTGCGGTTCACAAGGTTGGAATTTTTGTGAACGAGTCGGTTTCAAGTAGTCATCTTTGTTGATGTATATTATTTTGTTATTCTTAGCAGATATGTGAGAAAGGAGAGTTTTGTGCAATCACCAAATGAACGATTTTTTTTGCATCGTCCTGTTACAACTTTCAAAATAATCCCGCCTATTATAGTTTTCGAATGTGTACCCCATGGAACTTTTTTTTTCTTCTTCCCTTTCAGAGCTGCAATTGGATTTCTCCACAGTTTGATGCATGTGCAAGTTGGTGGACTCAGGGCCCTGATGCTAACTTGCAGGTCAGTGTCCTATCTCCTCTTATATTTCTCCTTAATATTGCTCTGAATCTCTAGCTGAAAAATGACTGATTGTGCAACTTCAGAAATTTCTCAATTATTGTCACTATTCATTTAATTATTTTTGTCTCACTGTATGAGAGAACTATGCACACAGGTATTATTTATTATTTTTATAGTTGATATATTTATTTAATCCCCACTTTTACTTAAGCTTTTGGTACTGGGAAATAACCATATTTTGCTGTATTCCATTACAAGGTTGCTACAAGCTGTACACATACTTAGTATGTCATTCCTATGGTTTTTGAAATTGTAATGATCTCAATAAATCTGGAACAGTTTGAATGCGACCAATTATCTGCTTTTCTGTGCGTTACATTAGCAATGTTTTTGTTTAGGTGCTTACAGATTGAACTTGCTAGAGATATGGGATATACTGCTGCAAGATATGGACATGTAATGTTCCCAGAGAATGTATATGAGCCAGCTCTTGAATTAGCTGAACTTCTTCTGTCTGGTGTAGGAAAAGGCAAGTTTACCCCTTATTTTCTTTTATAGTTTTGTAGAAGAGTGATTTTTTTTTTTTTTCCTTTCTTTGTCATAATACACCTTTCTTGTGTTAGTTTTTGCAAGCTGTTAGTTTTGAATTTCCAATTGTTGGCAATGTATTTTGGGCTTCCAGTTCTTTCGAAGTGTTTTTTTATTTTCACTGTTTTTCTGTTCCCTTTTTGTTTTTGTATCTTTCAGTAAATGTAAACAATGATCAGAAAATCAATGTGCTAGAAACACATACCTGTAGTTGTGCCCATTGTTTGTATTTTTGTATGTTTAGATATGACTACTTGATGTGTAAATTAGTCTCCCCATCATAAATCATAATACTTCATTACTTTATTCCTCTTCATAGTAATCTCGTCTGAATTTTTGTGTTAAAGGTTGGATAGGCTTTCTATTCTGAACTTATGAACTTGCTGAATTTCTGAACTTATTTTTGTGTAATCTCCAATTCTGATGTTTCCAGGATGGGCTTCCAGAGTCTACTTCTCTGATAATGGATCTACCGCAGTAGAAATAGCTCTCAAAATGGCCTTCCGCAAGTTCTTGTCTGACAATAACCTTTTGATTCCGAATGTGGATGGAAAATGCATGGATCTCAAGGTGATAAAACTGTTCCCTGTAGAAAATAGATAATAGTTCAGTGTATATTATGATATTTTTCACCGCTGGTTTTTGGATGGATTCAGCTGTGTGCTGAGTGGAGTCATTTGGGGCATTTGATAATCTGGTGCTAAATAACATGAAGCCAACTTTAAAATACCACTATTTTAAACCCTCTGCATAACAATTATTTAGAATTTATTCGAGATCTTAATTTTGTTTTTTCCGAATTAGGTTCTGGCTCTGAGGGGATCTTATCATGGCGATACACTGGGTGCCATGGAGGCACAGGCCCCTTCACCTTATACTGGCATTCTCCAGCAACCCTGGTAGGATGTGCAAGTGTGCATGTGGCATTTTATTGTAGTACAACGTTTCCTTGTTTGATTTAGCATATCTTCCCATCAATTCATCTTTTCTGTAGATTGTACAGTGTGATACCTTGTAGCTTGCTTTTACATATATTCCTCCTAGTCCTTAATGATTAGTTATGTAATTTTTTCTTTAAGTTTTAGCTCACTATGGTGGTTTCATGTTAAGACTGAGAAACATCTCACGAAGTTTGATTTCGGTATCACTACAGAACATCTTAACAAATCTGGTTTTATTTTTATATCGACTCTTAAACTTTACAGGTACAGGGGAAGAGGTCTCTTTCTAGATCCACCAACAGTTTCCATACAAAATGGTTCCTGGGAGGTTTCTCTCCCTGAGAAGATGCAATTTGACAAATTTGAGCATGCATGCCTGTGTAAGTGAAGTACTTCGTCCTTGTTCATACTCCCTCATTTGTTTTATTTCTGTGTATTACCCTTCTAGATATTGGTTGGTCACTTTTTGTAGCTTTCACCTCGCATGATGAAATTTTCAAGAGCAGCCGAAATGGTTCAGATGTTGCAACCCTTTACACATCATTTATATCACACGAGTTGCAGTTGTATTCAGATTCTACTGGTCTTTCCCACGTTGGAGCTTTGATTATTGAGCCAGGCAAGTATGATTTTTTGCAATTAACTTAAATTTCATCTTGTGTCTGTTTAGTATTTATTTGATGTTTCACTTTATACTTCTGAACTGTTAGATTCTTTTAGCAAGTTAAGAAAATTCGTAATGGAAATAAATATTTGCTGTTTTCAAATATGATTTTTGTGTTCTTATAAAGAACAAGCAAATGTTTCATGTTTTTTGTTGCAATAAACTACAGTGGTACAGGGTGCTGGTGGAATGGAAATGATCGATCCACTGTATCAGCGCATACTTGTGAGGGAATGCAAAAGTCGTAAAATTCCTGTTATATTCGATGAAGTCTTTACAGGATTCTGGCGCCTTGGACGAGAGGTTAGTAATTTTCCACAAATCTTTTCAATTACGCTATCCTTTTCTATTCATCTTTTGCTGTTATGAAGTGTAACAGTTTTCGTTCAGTCTGCAGCAGAAATACTCGGCTGCCAGCCGGATATTGCCTGTTATGCTAAGCTGATGACTGGTGGCATCATACCCTTGGCTGCTACATTGGCACCCAATAATGTTTTTGATGCGTTCACTGGAGATTCTAAGGTGATTACTAGTTAATTAACCTTGCCTAAAATGTCTATTTGTGATGGTTGTGTATCATTTAAGAAAATGGTGGTACAACTGGATGAAATTTATGTGTTAAAAGAATCGCAGAGTTATGAGTCATATAAGATCTAAATGAAGGGTAATTTATAGTTGACTTTTTCTTGTAAACGGATCAAGTTTGAGCAGCCATTTTCATCTCACTGGTATATAATATCTCAATTTCCCTGAAGTATTTTAGTCAATGCAGACCATCCAAAATCCAAATTGACTTCGAACTGAATATTCACCCACACGCATTATTATGTCATCGGAATTTCTGGAATATTTCATGTATTATTTTGTCTGCTCGCCAGTCTTTTTGGCATCTTGAATATTACATGCATTTATGTTCTATTCTCAAGAAATGAGCAAAAGTACTGTAAAGCCATCATCTATTTCTTCATTTCAACGACAATGGTCACATCAGGCTTATTACACTTCTTATTTCTTCCCTCTTTTGCTACCATCTGGCAGCAGTAACAGTATATATCTTTCTTGCCTCTTAACGTGGCCATCCTCTTGAGCAATTTAGCTAGCTTTAAACCATCAATTAAGATATAGATATTTACCGTTGTTTACAATCATATGGCTGAGCTGAATGGAGACATTTTCATGCTTAATACTAATCCCATTGTACTTTCAGCTAAAGGCTCTTTTGCATGGGCATTCATATTCTGCACATGCTTTGGGATGTGCTGCTGCTGTAAAGTCTGTGAAATGGTTTAAGGACCATAAGACAAACGCAAATATAATACCCGACTCAAGTACGCTGAAGGAGGTGAATATTATTATACAAGCAATCTCATAATGTTACTTTGCTCTTGCCTTTATTTATCTGAGTTTGTTATCATTAATTGAAGTATGAGCTTGTTCTAATAATACTAAGATTTCAATATTTCAAACACGTCTTGACTCAGGAAAAGAGTTATATATCTAATTATCTGTTTATTTGTTTCTCATTTGGATCTAATATGTATGATATTGTTACTTTATTTTCTATCAATCATGAGAAAAAGCACTTTCTGCTTATCACTTTTAATCTTATAGCAGATACATCCAATGTGATTATATTTTATCATTATTATCCCTGCCTTATGGTTGTTAGGGCCTTTTTCTATGTTTAATTTGATCAACCCATGCTATACACTACAAAATGTAGTGTTTGGTTATTACTGGAAACGATTCAGTGATATTGCAAGTTGCTAAATCGTGTTTGACATATTCCACCAATTCTGTATATGATCACTATTGTGAAATGGAAAAAAAAAGAAATTCCTATGTCTCCCGTCGCAAAGGAAGTCCTTTTGGGATGTAATAGCAGTCATGATCTAGTTAACGCGATTCTTCTGATGCTACTTAGTAACAGTAGTGATGCTTCTGATCAGACTTTTACCATGGATACTGAGAATAATGACTGAAAATACTTTCATTCTTTTGTAGTCACTATTTAGGAAGGTTACATGTTAAGATAATTTATTATTATTATAATCATCATCATTATTTTAATATTAGTGGCAATATGGGCAAATCACTCGTGATTGATGTCAGATTTCTCTTAGTTGTAGCATTCACGAGTGCTATGCCTATGGAACATTGTTTATAATATTTTATATGTGTTATTTATCTTTTAATTTTTTCTTGTTTTGCAGTTATGGGATGCAGAGCTAGTGTTCCAGATCTCATTACTTCCGGCAGTTAGTAGAGTTGTGGCCCTAGGAACTCTTTGTGCCATTGAACTTGTAGCTGAAGGCTCTAATGCTGGGTAAGTACTTGCACTTGTTCTATTACATAATGTTAGGAAGTCTCCAAAGGATGCAAAAAAGTATAGTTTGTTGTCTTCTTGCGTTAGGCCAAAAAATGCTAAACAAACAGAGCCGCTCGTGGGCTCGGCTCGTTAAGGCTCGAGTTCGGATTGACTTGTTTGATAAACAAGCTGAGCTGAGTTCGTTTAACAGCGTTAAGGCTTGAGAAATAGGGGGTTTTTGTGTAATTTTCTGAACTGTTAGATTAGCTTGGCTCGTTAAGTTTGAGTTGAGCTTGAGCTCGTTATCGGGTCGATTAGTTGACGAGCTTGGCGTGGCTCGGCTGAGGTGGATAAAAGCTCAATCTCAAGCTCGAGTATCAGGAGCTCGAGCTTGGTTCGGCTCGTTTACAAATTACAGCTCTACAGACAACATACACAATGATGTCAATAATTCGGAAAGATTTGATTTGCTATCAATGATTGTATGGGCTTTTGACTTGTGTTCCTTCTCTTGGCTATACAGATCTAATCCATAGACGATTCTCATCACTTTTTCCGGACTCTTAATTCTTCATAGTAATGTCTTAATTCTTTTAGGCAGAACCCTTTTGTTGATCTCAGTTGCAGGATGAAAACATAAATGTCAAGTTATAAATTTTATTTAATTTTGCTAAACTTTGATGGGTAGTAAAAGATTATGTTATATTTGTACTCGTGTGACAGCACTTGATTCTTGATGGTAAAGTATCTAAACAACATTTTCATATTTAAAAAAAAAAAAAAAAAAAACAGGTATGGTTCGACTTACCCCAGCTCCCTCGTAAAGAAGCTCCGTGAAGATGGTGTTTACATGAGGCCACTGGGTAACGTCATTTATGCCATGTGTGGGCCGTGCACTTCTCCAGACACCTGCCGTCTTCTTCTGCAGAAAATTCGTGCCAGAATTCAGGAGTTTGGTCAACAGGAAAGTGATAAATCTGCAGTTTTCACACCTTGAAAATGCAATCCTGTACTGCAGAACTCGTAGATTGTTTGAAGATTGAACCAAGTCCAGAGAATGCTCAAAAGGAGTAAGATCTCTAGTATTCGAAATCTAGCTGAGATTTTTATTTATTAATTATTTCATTAAAGTTACATTAATTGAGCTAATTTGATTTCTATCATACTTTTTGATTCAGCAAATTGTAATTTAACTCAGGAAATTTAAAGATTTGGTAAAAAAAGGTCCATAAATTCATCATCTTTTTTGCATTGCATTACAATCAGTGTCATATCTGATTACTTATACATGATTCTAATATTGTTAGAATATTAGTAAAACAGTCTGGAAAATGGATTTTTTTTGGGCCGATTGCTATGACTCAATTATCAGCATTTAGGAAAAAGATGTCCTTTAATTCAGATCATACAATGCAGATTTCGAAATACCTTAAAACTGCTCACAGCTCAGTCATATTATTACAGACATCCACTCATCATATATTACATTCACACTATCCATAAAATCAAGATTCATATAATTTATATAATAAACATGTTATTATGTCTGAATTACAGTGAATTCTCCAGGCTTTTGATATTTGATTATTGTCATCTCCATTTCATAATCAATACAGCCACCGCCTATCCAGGTAATTATATAATATTATTGTATATTTTTATATATTTGTATATGTTAGAGATAGAATGCCAATAATTTTCAAACAAATAAATACGAGTTTATCATTTAAAAATATCATAATCCTTTGTAGTGTGTATGTAATACACAAAGTAAAAATAGGAAATCTCTGTGCCTAATTGTGTCTTGTCATGCAAGACCTGAATACACTTATAAAATCCCAGGCTGTGCTGTTCATTTCCATTCCATCTTTCACCATCACAATCTTGATTTTCCCTTCCCCCTAAGCCAAAAAAAAAAAATAAATAATAAAAAAAAATGAAGAAATCTGCTGAGATAATCGCTTCCAATGAAGACCTCTTAACCCGAATCCTTCTTCCTCTGCCCATAAAATCTCTATTCCGATTCAAATGTGTCTCGACCCAATGGCTCGGTCTCATTTCCAGCCATTACTTTTCCAAAAGCCACGCCCTTCAAAACCCAAATCCTTCAACTTCTGGGCTCATCTTGCACCATTATCCACAGCTAACATTGATCTCCCTCACCGAAAATCGCCATTTCGGGCAGAGCTTCGGGCCTCTTCCCGTGTTCGATTTCCTGAAAGTCCCGCCTTGTTTCACCTACGTAACAATTCTGAGCTCGTGTAACGGTTTACTGTTATGCCTCTTGGCCGCACCCCCACAAAATAATGTCGACCTTATTTACGTAGTCTGCAACCCCACAACCAAAAAATCGAACCCTCTCCCTCGACTCGAAAATCTCGCGAAAAAGCCCATAGTCAACATGGATTTAGCCTTCAACCCCCGAGACTCGCCGAATTACAAAGTCATCTGCATCCGCCACTGTAGCCCGCCCGTCGGGCCAGATTTTGAAATCCAGGTCTTCTTGTCTGAGACGGGCTCCTGGAAGACCTGTAAGGGCCCGTTCTTAAGTTTTCGGGCCGGGATGCTTTTCCAGGGTGGAGTTTATTGGAACAAACGGGTCCACTACTTCGACTCGGAGGATGATGACTCGTTGTATTTCGACGTCGAGAGTGAAACCGTAAACTCGCTACAAATGCCACCCGTGCAGAGCGAGGTCGTAACCACGAAAAGATCATGGTACATGGGGGAATCCGGTGGATACTTGCACTTGGTGGATATAGAAACGAACGTCACTCGGGACTCGTCGATCGTTATATATGAGCTCTTGGACGATGGTTCCGGGTGGGTAATGTTGTTCCGGGTCGGGCTTTCTGCACTGCAATCAACGTTCCCCGAGATGGTACAATACATCGATGCATGCTCGGTTCTGGAGGGGATTTACGAGGGGTTTAAGGTTGGAAGGTACTACACTTGCTCAGTTTTGGGTTTGGTTCGGAAAGAAGGTGGTCGTGGGCTTGAGTTGATTTTGTCGGTTCCGAATAGGATTGGGTGTTATGATCCGGCAACCGGCGCCTGGAGAGTGGCGGCGTATTTCGCGGATGACAGGGATAGGTGGGGGTATAATTGGCATAATGTTGTTTGTCATGCTGATACACTATCACCTGTTTGAATGTTTGGATTGGTGTGGTTTCATGATACATAAGAGGTCCATGTATCACCTGTTTGAATGTTTGGATTGGTGTGGTTTCATGATACATAAGAGGTCCATGTATCCCAGTGGCTAGGAGTCTTTGAGTTTGAGCCTGCACTATATTGTGTATTTCAAGTATTTTATATATGTTGGACTAAGATCTACACTGCTAAGTGGAAATCATAAATTTTGATTTGTGTTTTCTGCTGGGCATTGAATATATTTTGTGAAATTATTAGGTGTGAACTTTTATTTTACTATTTGTAATTGTGATGGAAGACAGACTGATGGAGACGAGGAGACGAGGTTGCATTGGTTTTTCTGGACAAACATGATCGTTTGACACCATTAGTTTAATTATTTATCCCTTTCGTTTATTGTTAGTTAAGATTTTTAATTATTCTAGTCTTTTACTTGATAGGAATTTTATTTAATTACTTTAGTCTTTTACTTGGTAGGAGAGTTATTTAATTAGAGACTTCTTAGATGTCCTAAGTTTGTGGTAAGTAGGTTTCATAGGAGTTCTGTTTAAGACCTCCATTCTAACGTTTAAAGGGGAGTTGATTTTGATTGAATTAAGAAAATACGAGAGTTCTCTTTCGGTTCTCCCGTTTGTTATGCTTTCGCTACGTCAGTTGGTATCAGGAGACAATACGATTCTTACGCCATGTCGTCCGAATAGAATGATGTTGCAGAAGATAGGCGCGACACCGCGGTTGAGGTGTTGAGCCGCCAAGTCGCAGCTTTGACCACGGTGGTCAAGGAATTCAGGCTGGCTTAGGCTGCCTCTGACCATGTCAATTATACGAACCGTGCGCTGGATAGAGTATGTGGCGGTCGCGGGTGGGTGCGCGATGGACGACATTGGAGTGCTCGCGGGGTGCCCCGCTCCCGATCGCTTCAGTCGTTCTTCGGTGACGATGATCTTGAGGACACCGCCTCCAAGGTAAATTCTTTTGGTACAATGGCGGCACGGGACGAGGGTCGGTTCCCTGATGATCGACGTTGGATGTCATCGTTCTGGGTCGAGATCCCCGAATTTCCTTGGGGCCTGAAAATCGTCGAGTTCTTGGATGAGCATGCCTTTTTTTTTTATGATGAGGGGTTGACCGAATATGAGGGTCCGATTATTTTTTATGACGAGCACCATGTGGTTGAGGAATAGTGACGGGGGACGTCGGGTCTGTCGTTTCTTCTTCGTCGATCCTGTTTGGTAGGAGATTCTATGAGGCAATTGGTGTTGATGCTTGCATTCTTGTTGAATATGCTAAATTGAACCTATCTGGCGAGGTTTGGTTGTCCTTTTGTGAATTTACCACAAACCCTATATGATCTGACACGCAATGGTTTTTCTGTTTGCATAGTTGAGGAAGTTCAGGGTCCAATTTGGTGATGGTATGTTATGGGGAGAATATAGTTCTAGAAAATTCTGAGTGGTTTGATGGTGATTCAGTACAAGAGCTTTTGTATGAGGTGCAAGAGCTTTATGGCCTTGAGGATGATATGACATTAAGAAATGTTACATTTACATCAACATCAACATACCCAATTGATGCTCTTCTAAACTGAATGAATTTCTTGTTTACTTAAGGTGCTGCTTCCATCATATTGCACCGGCCTTCCTGTTATGTATGTCAGAGATCTATTAAATCCTCCTGCTTATGGGATTGCGTCCACAATACAAGAAACCTACAAACTAGTTAGTAATATAACATGCATCATTCTCGAATTCACCTGTGTTCCTCCACTCAAGCTAGTGAAGTTGCTTGAGTCGAGGGAAACCGATCATGTCGGGTTTGAGGTGGGCAATAGATTTTATGCTCGTGAGTATACTAAGTTATCGGTCTCTAAAATTGGCCCAGTGGAGATTGCGGATGACATCAATCCCCATGCCTATTGCATTCGTTTGCCTTCTTGTGTTCGCACTTTCGACGTTTTTTGGTGCCTTTCCCTGGTGATAATTTCAGTAGAGATGAGATTGCGTTGGCTTTTTTGGATAAGCATAATCGTTTGTCATCATTAGGTTAATTATTTATTCCTATTATATTATTCGTATTTAATTATTCTAGTCTGTTACTTGGTAGAGAAGATATTAAATTATTTTGGTCTTTTACTTGGTACGAAAGTTATTTAATCAGGAATTTCTTATCAGTCCTAAATTTACGGTAAGTTGGTTTCTTAGGTGTTATATTTATGACCCACATTCTATTGTTTGAAGGGGAGTTCATTTTGTTGAATTAAGAAAATACGAGAGTTCTTTCTTAATTCTCCCGTTCGATTACGCTTTCGCTACGTCACGAACTCGGCTCGTGTGTTCTTTCAACTTAGATCGAGATCTTGGGGTTGGTTTTTTTATTTAGCATATTAATGTTAAATTAATAGATTAGACTTCATTAATTGGAGGTTTAATCAATCAAATCCGCTAGTTGGCTTATTTGGTAACGAACTTATGTGATAAGCTTTTTAGAAGCAAAACACTAATTTGAAAAAAACTCAAAATAGCGTATTAGCGTCAAATTAATGGATTAGACTTCATTTATTAAAGGTTTGATCAATCAAATCCACTAATTAGCTTATTTAGCAACGGGCTTATGTGATCAGCTTTTGAGATGCAAAACACTAATTTGAAAAAGCTCAAAAGAGCAGGCGTTCGAGATGATTATAATAAAAAGCAATATGACTTAACAAACTATAAATTTTTACTATTTACCAAATTTATTAACTCACTTTTTCTACAATCATTTTTTTTCTTCCAAATTTTCATAGTATATTATACAAGCTTTTTTTTTTTTTTTTTTTTGGAAAAGATCTTATTATATTCAGCAGTCAGATTTACTTTGACACAACTGGTGCCTGGTGGTGTACAACTTATATGATTTATATGATTCTTGCTAGAAACCTCTAATTATTTTTCAAATTTGCAACTATACTCATTTGATCATATATATGATTATATTGCACCTTTAAACTTCTTGAACAATATTTTAATTTAAGTTAATCCAAGTGGTTTATAGTAAAATTACAAATATACTCATTTGATCCTGTATATGATTTTTGTTGCACCTTTTAACTTCTTGAACAATTTAATTTAGTTTTAAGTTAATCCAAGTGGTTTATAGTGTGTTGGCCAAAATAGGAAGTATTGATTTTAGTAATATTATATAATAAACAGAATAATAGCAATAAAAAGCATAGAAAACAACAAAAAGAAAGATGCAATTTTCTCATATAATCTCATCTTTAGATACAAAAATATTAAGGGAAAGTTCTTTAAAAATACCTAAACCCATTTCTGACTTCCTCCTCAGTCCCTCTTCAAAATTTTTTCCTTCTAACTCCCTACTCCCATAAACATATTCCTTCTTACTCCCTAGCTTTAAAATAAGTCAAAAATAAAATTACTTATTACATCACTCTACTACTAAACTAACTTTACATATTATTTTATTATTTCTCTCTCTTTCCATTACAATCTTTCTTAATTTTTTATTATTTTTTTCTCTCTCTTTCCATATATTTGTTTATTATTTTCTTTTTATCATCTTCTACTATTTATCTATCTTAATATTAATTTTTCTTAATTTCTTATTAATTATTATTAATTTATTTTTGTATATACTATCCAAATAAAAAAATTATATATTTTACTAATCTTTATTTCATATAAATTTATATTATACTAAATCTACAAATCTATATTTTTGTCTTTCAAATTTATCAATTAATTCTGTAAAATTAAATTATAAATTTTAAATTTTTAAAAAATATTTATTCAAAGATCTATCTAATTTTCAAGAGGAATATATATCAACTAGTACGATACCCGTGTACTACACGAGTACGTAAATATATTAATATTTGTACAATAGAAAAACTAAAATAATTTATTTTTATATGGTAAATTTATGTATAATGAATATAAAAAATAATGAATAACTAACAAAGTAATAATTAATATAAATGGAGTCCGTATTTTTGCACTTAATTTTCTTATACTATTTAAAATATATGATAAACGCATTAAATGATTATGGTGTATTACTGAATTAGATTTTTTTTATACTTGTCATAAAATAATTTATGTTCTATTCATATTTTTTAAATTATTTTTTAATAAATATAGTTTTATTTAAAATGATAGATGTAATTATTTTTTATTTTACATATGCAATATGGATGTCAAATCGAAGATCATTAAATATGATTATTTTTAGATATAACATACAAAAAATAAAATAAAATTAAAAAAATTATAAATATTTAAAAATAAAAAAATACATATTTATTATAATAATTATTATATCACCTTGATTTTATAACAAATCAACCTAAAATTCGACTTTCATAGCCTTACCAAATAAAATTCCTACCACTTATTTATTTTCAAAAGTAAATACACTTCTATCCATACCAAATGAAATTCATATCATTTAAATTTGGACATTTCTTGTCAAAATAAAACCGCCCTCATTTTATTAAGCATAATACTCAACTATTATTTTATTCTAAAATTTAGTATCATATAATATTATACAATTTTTTTTTTTTTAAATTAACAACCCAATTTTATTACATGCAAATATTTGATATTTCTAACAATATTAACAACCCAAATGAAATTCATATCATTTTATTAATCTGTCACGTCTACCATGTCGAGTTCATGACCAATTTGCAACTAAACTTGATTAAAAGCGTTGTAATCTTATGTAAACAAGTGTGAAAGTGATTATTTGTCATGTAAAGATCATTTGATACTGAAATTCGGTGTTCTTATGTGCTCGTTACAAGTGGTACTAAAGACCGGATATCCGGTACTAACACAGCGATAGCTGGTACTATCTTATTCTAGGCCTGTGACCAATTATTGTAAATGTTGACCACAATTGAATAATCCATTTTTCTTGACAAAAAGTTGGTACTAATTGACGAAAACAGGTACCACGTAGAAGATAAAGCGGTACTATATTGGCTAATACATGTACTATTTTAAGAATCATGATTTCTCTAATCTTTCATGTCTTAATGACATGTGGATCATTCACGCCTGATTTGGATGCAAAATAGTGGAAGTTAGAACATATAAGTAGAATTTGGAGTAGTTATGTATAATGTTTCTATGGGATGAAGTGTGTCATTCATTGAAATGAAGTGTATTAGTAGTGTTTTCTCATTAGTGTGTCAAGTTCATGATTATTTTACGATTAAACTCAATTTAGAAAATTTTAAATCTCATATAAACTATATGTGAGAGTGATTATTGGCCATATAAACATCATTTGAGACCAAAATTCGGTGTTTTTATGTGTTCATTACAAATGGTACTGAAGACCCAATATCTGGTACTAAAACACCAAAATCTGGTACAATATTACTCTAGGTATGGTACCAATTATTACAAATGTTGACCACAATTGAATAATCCATTTTCGTTGACCAAAAGTTGGTACTAATTGATCGAATAAAATCGGTCTTCTTTCCAAAACTGGTACCATTTAAATGAGATGAAGTGTTGGTAGTTTTTTTTTCATTAATGTGTCGAGTTCCTGATCAATTTGCAATTAAACTTAATTAAAAACATTATAAATCTCAAACAAACTAACGTGAGAGTGATTATTTGTCATGTAAACATCATTTGAGACCAAATTTCATTGTTTTTATGTGTTTATTACAAGTGGTACTGAAGACCCAATATCCGGTACTAAAATACCAAAATCGAGTATAATTCTATTTTAGGGATGGTACCAATTATTGCAAATGTTGACCACAATTGAACAATCTATTTTCGTTTACCAAAAGTTGGTCCTAATGGATCAAAAACAGGTACCACGTAGAACAAGATGTGGTACTATATTGGCTAAAACATGTACTATTTCAGGAATCGTGATTTCTCTAATCTTTCATGTCTACCATGACATGTGTATAAAAAATAGTGGAAGTTAAAACATATAGTTAGAATTTTGAGTAGTCATATATGATGATTCTATGAGATGAAGTGTCTCATTCAATGAAATGAAGTGTATTAGTAGTGTTTTCTCATTAGTGTGTCGAGTTTATGACAATTTTACAAATAAACTCAATTAAAAATATTTTAAATCTCATATAAACTAATGTGAGAGTGATTATGTGTAATATAAACATTAGTGACTGAAATTCGGTTTTTTTTTTTTTTTATGTTCTTAGGAGTTGGTATTAAAGACCCAATATCTAGTACTAATTAAAACACCAAAGGCTGGTACTATCTTACTCTAGGCCTGGTACCAATTTTTGCAAATGTTGTCCAAAATTGAAGTAATCCATTTTTGCTGATCAAAAGTAGATACTAATTGTTTAAAAACATGTACTACGCATAAGAAGAAGTTGTACTATTTCTTTCAAAACTTGTACCAATTTAGTAATCGTTAGTTCTTTTATCCTCCATGTCTACCATGCCACGTGGATCGTTCACCCGTGATTTGGTTGAGAAATAGTGGAAGTTAAAACATATAATTAGAATTTGAAGTAGTCATGTATGATCATTCAATGAGATGAAGTGTCTTTATTGAGATGAAATGTATTAGTAATGTTTTTCCATTTGCGTGTTGAGTTCGTGACCAATTTACAATTAAACTTAATTAAACATATTTTATATCTTATAGAAACTAATGTAAGAGTGATAATGAGTCATATAAATATCATTTGAGACTGAAATTCGGTGTTTTTTTATGTTCGTCGGAGTTGGTACTAAAGACCCAATATCTGGTACTAAAATACCAAAAGCTGGTACTATCTTACTCTAGGTCTGGTACCAATTTTTGCAAATGTTGACCAAAGCTGAAGTAATATATTTTCGATGACCAAAAGTAGGTACTAACTGATTAAAAACAAGTACTATACAGAAGAAGAAACAGTACTATTTATGTCATAACTGGTACCATTTTAGTAATCGTGATTTCTTTAATCCTCAATGTCTACCATGTCACGTGGATCGTTCACGCGTGATTTGACTGAGAAAAATAGTGGAAGTTAAAACATACAGGTAGTAGTCATGCATGATGATTCTATGAGATGAAGTGTGTCATATATTCAATGAAATGAAGTGTATTAGTAGTGTTTTTCTCATAAGTGTGTCGAGTTCATGACCATTTTATGTTTAAACTCAATTAAAACTTTTAAAATCTCATATAAACTAATGTGAGAGTGATTATGGTTCATATAAACATTATTCGAGACCGAAATTTGGTATTTTTATGTGTTCATTGCAAGTGGTATTAAAGACCCAATATCAAGTACTACGATAATATAGAAACTTGTACTATCTTACTCTATGTCGGGTACTACTTTTTGTAAATATTGACCAAAATGTAAATAATCCATTTTCGTTCACAAAAGTAGGTTCTAATCGATCAAAAACAAGTACCACATAGAAAAAAATGTGGTACTATTTTGGCTAAAACAGGCACTATTTTAAAAATCGTGATTTTAATCCTTCATGTATACCATGACACGTGGATCGTTAACGCGTGATTTGGATAAAAAATAGTATAAGTTAAAAACACATGAGTAGAATTCGGAGTGGTTATGTATGATGATTCTATGAGATTAAGTGTATTAGTAGTGTTTTGTCATTAGTGTCTCGAGTCCATTACCAATTTTCGATTAAACTCAATTAAAACATTTTAAATCTCATATAAACTAATGTAAGTAATTATGGGTCATATAAACATAATTTGAGACTGAAATTCGGTGTTTTTATGTGTTCATTACAAGTAATACTAAAGACCCAATATCAGGTACTACAACAATATAAAATTAGTACTATCTTAATCTAGGTCTGCATCAATTTTTGCAAATGTTGACCAAAATTGAAGTAATTCATTTTCAATGACCAAATGTAGGTACTAATTGATTCAAAGCAGGTACTGCGCAGAAGAAGAAGCGGTACTATTTCTATCAAAACTGGTACCGCTTTAGTAATTGTAATTTCTTTAATCTTTATGTCTACCATGCCACGTGGATCGTTCACTCGTGATTTGGTTGAGAAATAGTGGAAGTTAAAACATATATATAGAATTTAGAGTAGTCATCTATGATCATTCACTGAGATGAAGTGTGTCATTCAATGAGATGAAGTGTATTAGTAGTGTTTTTTCATGTGTGTGTTGAGTTTTTGACCAATTTGCGGTTGAACTTAATTAAACACATTCTAAATCTCATAGAAACAAATGTGAGAATGATAATTGGTCATTTAAATATCATTCGAGATAGCCTGGCCAGAATTATGCTTCCACTTCTCGACCTCGCTGGAGAGGATCATGCGGACGATCTCCTTCTCGAGCTTGGACTCCTCCCTGGCGAGCTGAGTTTTGGAGGAGGAAAGGTTGTTTTCAGAATCGGAATCGGAGAGGTTGAGGATGAGGTCATTGAGCGAGTTCACGGCAGCGAAGGACGACAGAGGGTGCTGGTTGGGCGGCCGGAAGTGGAGGCGCGATATGAGGGATTGGAGGAGGAGGTTGTTGAAGTTGGGGGCGACAACGCTGGAGGAGAAGCTGAAGGGGGAGCCGCCGGTGGTGTTTGTTTGTCCCATTTTTGTTGCATGTTTCGTGTTTGTTTTGCTTTTCTTTTTCCCCCTGTTTTAGGTAGATTCTTTTTTTAGTTCATTTCGTGTTTTATTAAGTGTTTTCCTTCATTTTGATCTTTAGGTGTTTTTCGTTTGTTTTTTCGGTTTTCTTCGTGTTTTGTCGTTTTTGGTGTGCTGTTCGGGAGATTCGGGCGAATTTTCTCAACATGAAAAATGGTTTTTAGAGCATAATTGAATAGAGAGTTTCGTTAGCACGCGTAGCAAAAAAGGAACTCAATTCCGAAAGTTCGGACGAGCCCGAAAAGTAAAGTCATGCATGTAGTGCAACCAAAATCGTGGCTAGCAGCCAAAGTTGGGACTTTAACAGAGCCTCCGATCAGCGCCCATCGACCCGTCAGACTCGCGAGTCGCCATTGTTTTTATTTTTACTCGTTTTAGCTTCGTTTTTCGAGCACGATATATCAAAACAATCCTTAGATCCGTGGAAATAATCCCCAAAACTTGTTTTTCACCTTTCTCCTACTCTAAAACTTGGATTTTGATCATTCTTTTTGCTCAATTCACTCTTTACTTTTTCGGATTTAATTTTGTCATTGAATTCGAATATCGGATTTCTATTACTCGTAAGTTTCTCAATTGATCTAATCCATAAATATGATGACTTTGATTGTTGAGATTGTTTATTTTGAATTCTATATGATAGCTCATTCGTTTCGCTAGGGATAGAGGATGATGATGATATTTAGAATTTAATTGTGATTTTCATGTTTGTTGATTGTTCAATTTATGCGAGTTGTGTTTAACTAAGGTTTATAATTATCGTGCATTGAATGTTGAATATTTTGCTACATCAAAATTGTCAACTTATCAGCCTCAACAGTTTTACTCTTATATTCTTCATCCTCTTCAGGAATCAAAGGGACCTCAGTTGTTCGGGCTTTCGCGCTTTCCTCTGCTAAGGCAATAGTAACCTGCCCAATTACGCAGCACACCACAAATTAAATTTTGAAGACTCGATACCCTTTTTCGTTCTTCTTTTCAAGCTCTTGTAATTCAGTCACGATCTCGAAAAATTATTGTTTTCTTCATTTTCGCTGGCAGCCCTACAAATCTCTCAGTTTTGCTGGCCTTCTTCCGCATCTTGTTCCCATCGGAGATCAAGCTCTGCCGTTTTCTTTTTCTACTTCCACCTTTTGACTTCATTTATTGTCCTGATTTTTGGTAGTTTGTTACCAGTTGTTAGTTGGCTACCAAATATGATTGACCCCAAACATAAATGCATCCTCTGAGATACATATCCTTTTAGCAAACCCCAGAAATTGCTCACAGTCCCTAATATCTGCTGATTGTTTTTCCGCTATGAATGAGTCCACCGTCTCCGGTGACTCTTCTTCTGGCAATCAAACATACCCTAAGAACCCACCTCTGAGGAAGAAGCGCAATCTCCCAGGAATGCGAAGGTGATTGCTCTATCGCCCAAAACCCTGCTGGCCACGAACCGATTCGTGTGCGAAATCTGCAACAAGGGTTTCCAGTGGGACCAGAACCTGCAGCTCCACCGGCGCGGCCACAACCTGCCGTGGAAGCTCCGACAGAGGTCCAGCAAGGACGTCAAGAAAAAGGTTTACATGTGTTCAATTCTGTGGTGGTGATTGGAAATTGTGAATTTGCGTCGGATGTTTGTGGGGAGAGAGAAAATGAGGGAGAGAGAAAAGGGAGCTTTTCATTTTTTATCCCATTTTTTTTATGATTTTTCAACAAAAGAAATGAATAATAATAGTTTTAGTATTTATATGGGGAGTGAAAAGGAAAGATGAATTATGGAGTGGGGATTTTAGAGGAAATTTCCGAAATATTAATCAATCAAATCTCTTGCAATTTTCACACATATAATCTCATTCTTTAGATACAAAAACAATAAAAAACAAACCCAACAAAAGAATCCCAACACAATACATCTCACAATAATATGCAGCAAAAAAGAAAGAACCACCACTTAATGAATAGCACACTCTGGAGGAAACCCCTGAGGAAACCTCTTAGCATCAGCACAATAATTATAAACCATATAATTATCTTGCACCCATTTCATTCTTCCCTGGCTTGCAGCATCCAATTCTTCAGTTTGCCACCCACTTGAAGCTGCAGAATTGCAAGACGAAGAAGACCCGAACGCCGGCACGCAAGCATCGGCCGTGAAATTACGATACGAGGCAGTGAATGGGGCATTGGTCCAGTCCGTCTTCACAAGCCCACCTCTCGTGGCCCAATCATCCGCGTTCCAGAGGCTCGAGTAAATCCTCATGGGCTGGCTCTTTGGGTAAGCCACTCCAACCGACTCCGAATTCTTGAACTCCCTTATTGCAATCCCATCCACCGAAAAACTGCGGAAAAAAAAAAAACATCAAAACCAGACATAACTTAGTAAAACAAACTCAACTAATTTAGATACATTGTAATATTACATTATGGAAATTCAAGAAAACAAAAGCCCACATCACCATTTGGTTAAAAAAAAAAAAAAAATTACTCACATGATCCTTTGGGCATTCCATAGGATAGTATATGTGTGAAAATCCGCGGTTGGGTCGAACCATAGATGAAACTGTTGTTCCCGGCCTCCTTGCCCTTGGCTAAAAACGTTCGTGTGAAGAGTGTAAGGATCGCCGCTTAAATTCCCCAAGAACTCGAAGTCTATCTCGTCGTGCGTAGGCCCTTGTGACGATAACTGCATCGAACAGAAATAAAAATAGATACAATTTTTATAGCTCATGAAGAGACAAAGAATAATTTCGAAGGGGATTTGGGAACATGCGCGCTTACGTAATAGGCAGTGACGGTGCCAGCAGAATTTCCGGGGACGAGCTTGAGCTGCATGTCGATTTTGCCGAACAAATACTCGTTCTTGGATTGGAAGCCCGAGCCGGAGGTTTTATCGAGCGATAGAGTTAAGAGTTGCCCGTTTTCGAGAATCTTGGCCAGGCCGTCGCCCCATGTTATTTCGAAATCTTGATAGAAATTGCTCCCTAATGAAAACATAGGATGAGTTATCAAGAATATGAATGCTAGGGATACATAGTAGAAGGTAGCCATATTTTTTTTTTTTTTTTTTGTGTGTTTGGAATAGTCTAAACTATGTAAAATGTTGGTAAATTGTGTGTGAAAAAGAGGAATATTGTATGATTATGTGATACTATGAAATTGGACATGTAGAAGGGGGTTTATATAGTGGGTTGATTGGGAATCTGCATAGCAAGTTCCTATGGGACTAAGTTGTGGGTTAAGGTGAAAAAACAAAGTTGGTAAGGGGTTTTGAGCTGGACACAGATGGAGTTAATGACTTTTAATTATGGAGAAATAAAGACACATAAAGGCAATGTCGCGTTTGAATTAAACCAACACGGTTTCGTGAAGTTTTTCAAACGTATAATAATTGATAGTTATGATATTGAGGGAGTGCTTTTTATTTTTGATTTATCTATTATTGTATATTTGTATTTAAGTTCATGTAGGGAAATGCTACGGTCTCATTACGGAACCATTCCGTCGAGTTTGTAATTATAACAGTTAGATTATCATGTGATCGTTGGGGATAGTTGATCTAACAATTACAAACCTCGACGGAATGGTTCCATATCGGAACAGTAGATCATCATGTGACATAAAATAGCTGTTTTTTTTTATTTTATTTTATTTTTTAAATTGTGCTTTCTCAGTTGTGTGTGTGTTTTTT
>CACSLK010030184.1:18651297-18661465 GCA_902706635.1 Striga hermonthica | reverse complement strand
AAATGAAAATGCGTTTTGGTGATCCAAGATGCAAAGTTATTATGAGTTATTATGAATGCATTTTTAGTTTTGATCTCCTTTAGTATGGTGGTGTAAGTTTCTTAGCTAATTTATCTTGCGAAGAGCTTAGAGTATGCTTGGATATATATATATATAAAAAAAAATATTTTGATTGGATTTTTGGTTTGAGTTGGTTAAATTTGAAAATGTTGGTATTATTAGTTGTTAATGGGTATATTAAAATAATATTCAAAATAAAATGATTAAAATTAAATTGATGTAAAAGTATGAGAAAGAAAATGTGATGTGAATGTTAGTTAAAATTATGTGACTTGATGAATTAAAGTTGATGTTGTGTGTAAGAATGATTGATTGTTTTATTTAATTATATTGATAATATTGATGGTAGTGAGGTTGAGTTAAAGTTGAGTTAAAAAAAAAATAATTGAGTTAAAAATGATTAGATTTTTTGGACTTTTTAGATCTTTTGTCTGCAAAAGTCTCTATTGCTTTAATTTTGTCCAATTTTGTATTATATGTCATGCCATTTTTCATAGTTCAATAGTCTTCATTGCATTTCATGAATAATAACTATTTTCTATATTTAATTTTCAAATTTATTCTTAACAATTTAAGAATGTTATAATAAAATATGTGGCTATAATATTATATTCCACGGTACAAAATGTATTGAGTTCAAGCGACTGTAATTACTTGTGGCTATAGAATGGACTACTATATTCAATTCTTGTGACAACATTTACGTGCAATAAGAACCTATAATTGTAAGTGACTATTGATACAATATTTGTGACAATAATATTTGTCACTAGATGGATTATAATACATTGACAAAATCCACTCGTCACAGCAACATCAATTTTCAGCATTGTTATAAAAGTCGACTTAGGCGTTAGGCGGTGTTCGGACACCTCCAATTTATACAAATCAGCAGAAAAAATTGGTCATGCGGCTAGGCGGCGCTTAGCTGGTCTAGGCGGGTCTTAGGCGCTCCTAGACGGGCTCAGCCGTAATTTTTTTATTATTTTTTTTTTAATTTTGCATAAGAGGAAAATAAAGAATAAATAAAATAATAGCCAATTAAGGATCAATAAACGTGGGCAGCTATATATACAGTTGTTGATTTAGTCGATTGGTGTCCGAATGTTCAAGCCGTCGTCGGTCGTCGATGGAATCTTACACATAAAGCTACCGACTTGTTCTAATAATACAGCTTTCGAAAAAATATATGTTTAATAATAATTTATATAAAATAAAAACTTCCTATACCTTTTTGTTGATATTATTAAACATTACAACATATTTACATATAATGAGTTTTGTGCCCGTTAGTAATTATATCAATTAGTCAATCAGCCAAATTATTAATTAGCCTCACTAGTTTAATATATTGATCTATTTGGAAGGAATTTTCCTATTACAAAATTATATTCAATTTTATTGAATGAATGACACGTGCTTATGATAACGTTATAATTATGCATGTGTCAATCATTCAACGAAATAAAAAACATAATCTTAAATCAGGATAATATTTTCCTGGACTATACAAAGAGATACAATTTATCCACAATCAAGCTAATAATATATATATATAATAATAACAATAAATTAAAATAATTATCAAGTTGACCATAAGAATTTTCCATATCATTAGGTTTATCCAAATTGTTAGACACGGTTTTTCGTAACACATCTATCTTACCTAGCAACTTCCTAGCAAATATTCCACTATGTCACATCTTACATATGTTGGACCTTAATAAATTACATATATAAACCCCAATTGATCAAACTATTTCACAACAAAAAATCATCATAAAATTGAACTACAAAAAAAAAAAAAAAAAAAAAACCTTCCTCTCTCCACATATCTAAATTTCCATAATTATTTTGGTTATATTAATTAAATTTCTTTGTTGTTATTCGTATCGAGTTGTCGCATTTTATTGGTCATGGCCGTTGACCGGTGGCTATTGCTAGGCCGACTAAAGAGGGCCGTGAAGAAGATCAAAATCTTGCTCGATTTCAACGTAAACCGATTGAAACTAGCTTCGATAATCGGGAGCTCGTCTAGCAAGACGCGGCTAAGCTTTACGAGCCGGCCTAGTTTAACGGCTTGTGTTGAGGATTTCGAATTGGTTCACGAGCTGGGCTCGACTAGGAGCTTCCACCGGACTATAAGCTACCCGTCGGAGGACGATGTAGACAAGAAGGCCGACGCATTTATCGCCAATTTCTATAAGCAGCTGCATATTGAGAGGCAAATTTCGTTGGAGCTTAAGTACCTTAGAGGGAACAGCTTTGATTCTGCAAAATCTACATGAATAAATCAGTTGGGCTCAGTTATTTTTACTATCTTGGGCCTTTTATGGAGATTTTTTTTATTGTTTTTTTTTTGTAATTAGTGAGAAATAAGGGGGTGGATTTGGAGTTTTTTGGGAATTGGAGATTGGTGGTGGGGACTTTGAAGTTTTTTAGGGAAGGTCCTTCATCAGCAAGAAAAAGGTTTACATTTTTTTTTTATTATTTTTGTTTTTTTTGGAACATTTTGTAATGTAATGGATGCAGAAAAACGTGTAGAAAAGGATGTGTGAATAGATTGTTCAGTTCATTGACGGGCAATTCTGCTTTCCTTGACTAAAAGGGCAGGTGCCGGCTTTTTTGCTCCGGTTGTCGGCCGGTTATTTAGTTTGTTAGATCTCCTCCCTCCCCATCACGTAATTCTTTTTGGTCGAATTGTATTCGGGCTGTTGTCTCACGTAAAGATGTAAACTAAACGAGTCGCTTGTTACTTCTGTTTGGTTCGACTCGTTAAGGATCAAGTTCGAGCTCGACCCGCTCAATAGTAGCGAGCCGAGCTTGAGTTCGATTATGAGCTTGTTAATTTAACTAGCCGAGCAAGCTCGACTCGGTAAGAGCTCGAGCTCGATTATAAGCTCGTTAAGTTAACGAGCTAGGCATAGCTAATTTTGGACGCATTTTTAACATTTCTCAAATCACTACGCCAAAAAAGCATTCAGATAACACTTTTGACATAACACTTTTTTAAATAAGTGTTATGTAAAAACCACATAATCCTTAGATAACACTTAATTTAACAAGCGTTATAAAAAGAGTACAAATACATAACACTCTTTTTAAAAGTGTTATGTAAATTGTAACACATATTCATATTATAACACTTCTTTTAAAAAGTGCTATATAAGTTATAACACATATTAATGTTTCATAACATTTCATCCTATCTAAACAATCCCACTAGGCCACTACAATATAATAAAAACAAAAAACACTTCATATTAAATACATCATAATTAAAAAATAAAAATAAACATCGCACCCTCTATAAAAACTTCGGAGAGAAATAAACGATGAACCCTACTTATCGGCAAGGAGAATTTTATCTTCAATCAAGCACAAGGAGGAGACCAAGGGCAACGAGAATGAAGAATTTCGGACACGAGCATTGATTATTCATCAACGAAATGTACAATTTTGCGGCAAAACGGGTAAGAATATAATTGTCTGTTCAAAATTTATTTCGCCGTATACCTATTAATTTTGTTGATCCGACGGTCTGATGCCTGCTAGAGCCGAGCTTCCTGAAAGATATAATCGGAAACTACAGCTTGACCTTTTCCAATTCGATTCAGTCACAACAGAGCAGTAAGTCCACCACCACTGGCGGCGGAGCCATGGACGGCAAGGACAGAGTTTCCACGGGGAACAGGCGAACTGCGTACAAGGTAAAAGGCTACTTCAAATTGGAAAAAGAGAAGATTGCTAGGACGTTCGAGCGGAAGAGTGGGGTTTGTGGGACACGATCGCTTGTTATCAGAACGCTCAGAGAATTTTCACGGAAGCGATTTCTACTCCAGTTTCTTCTTACATCCCCTCCAAGTGGTAGAACCGTTTATCTGTGTGTGTGAATTATGATTTTCCGTTCTAATGCAAGTTATGGGTATCTCTTTGTTTTGATGAAGATTAGTGTCAATGCACTAATACAATAGTTCTGTAGCTTGTTACATTAATGAATTATGACTGCTGCGATCATTTCAGATATCTATTGGGGATAAATGGACAAAACGTATTGTTTTTTGTTCTCAAGGACATGTGCATAATGCATTATGTTAAGTTAGCAAGAATTTGATTACTCTCTGTGGTTCGATGTCAGATCACTTAATGTCCTTAACAAATAGGTAGCCATCTATGTTCTTGCATCTTGGAAAACTATTTTGTGTATAATGCTTACTATTCATTTGCATGATCTAATTTGATCCCGAGGTTTATTTGATCACCATAGAAGTATAATCTTCTGGTACCATTTAAATCTTGAAAGGGTGCGTGACAATTGTATGAGTAACCAATAATGCATGACTAGCTAAACCGTTTGCGATATGCAGTTTACTAAAATTTCAAAAGTACAATATTTAATTATGAAGATATATGGTCGTAAGAGTATCGTGATGTGGGTTTCATGTACAATGAACTATGAAGCAATTACAATTGTTGTTTATGCAACAAATTATTATATTCGCTTAGTTCTTTGTTTCAACTTACTTTATTTTTCTGTGAACTGGAGAAGGTGAAATCTTACAGTCAAAAGATATCAAAATGGCAGGACCAAGTAGCAGAGAGACTGCAGACTTTCTCTCAGCGAACAGGTTCTCATTTATTTGCATCTATGTTTTATGATTTAAGAAAACACTATTGGTGACAAAAGAAAACTCACTTTCTTTTTTGTTCTCCTCATTGCCTTGTCGGTTATCTTAGGTGTATCACTAGAAATCAAGGTATGAATTGCTCTAAGTGACGTGTAAGTTTTAATCTGTGGATTGTGTCTTGGCTTGATTTAACAAAATAACCCGTGTTAGAGTAATTTTGCTTGATGGAAGAGTTTCAGATAATTGTTTTATGCTTATGAAAGTAGGAATAATTAGTTAAAATTTATCATGGTTATTCTGTGAATCAAGGTGTGTGGGAAGAGGTTCCTTTCTTCAAGTTTTTGTTTTACACTCTATGAAAAATGTAATGGAGTATTTTCACTTGGTTAATCTTTTTTTAATAAAGCTAGATTACAAATTTACATATATTTGATTTGAATGTATATTCAGCATTTCAAAAGTTGGGTTCATGATAAGATTGCTTAATAAATTAAATCATTTCTCTTTCC
Organism: Striga hermonthica; assembly: GCA_902706635.1. Classification (NCBI taxonomy): domain Eukaryota; kingdom Viridiplantae; phylum Streptophyta; class Magnoliopsida; order Lamiales; family Orobanchaceae; genus Striga; species Striga hermonthica. The sequence continues at coordinate 18,656,268 of CACSLK010030184.1, read as the reverse complement.
TGATTTCTTGAATTATTATTATTAATACTGTTTGTAGTTTGATATGTCATGCCATTGAGATTGAAGTAGATATTGCTCATTCTTGGGATAATTTTATCCCTCTGAAGTGATCGAGGAATCCACTGTCGTCGATAAATTTGAAATTCAAATTACTGAAATTTTTTCTTTCTTTGCTTTATTTGTTCACATGAAATATTTTGTTGACTAAGCATTAGTCAGCATAGGATACAATTGTAGGGGAAAACCGGGTGATTTCGGTGATGCCTTGATATTTTAGGGTAAAATGAGTGGCATTTACATTTAAATTGATGCATAATTTAAATGATTAAAATGTATTGTTCAAGAAATAAGCAATATAAATAAAGAGCGTCAAATCCAATGCATCCATACATGACTTCACGTAGTGGATATGCATGGTTTGAGCGAAAAATGGTAGAGTGCACTTATATGTGTGTATGTGTGTGCTTTTTTCTATGTTTGTTTATAATGCTCTGTCACTCACGATATATCCTTAATACTTTAATATATAGATAAAAGAGTCTGCATTTGAAGGCTAAACGTCTTCCGTGTCACAAGGTATGGAAAGCTGCTCGTGTCAACAAAAACAGAATTATTGAAAATGAAAATGTCCAAAAAGTTTGGAACGAATGTGTGAGTTTAATGATCTTTTACGTATTTTCGTTATTCGTTAATATGTGATAAATTTTAATTATCATGATAAAGTTTTGTATAGTATTCTTGCATCTTTCAGGAGAACCTTTCACAACATATACTTTCCCAGGCCATAAATGCCATGGAGTATCCTGGCCGTGGCCGTGTTAGAGGGATTGGATTTTGGATCTCTCGAAAATATTGTTTTCCTACAAAAAAACGTGTCAAACATGATGAAGTGCAGAGGTAAGTAAATTTAAGCTTATTTATTTTTTCATTTTATTACCCACACATTTTTTGCTATTTTGGTTAAACTGTAATTGCTAATGTTATATTCTCTAGTACTTTGTTTGTTACAATTGTGTTCATAGTTGTGTAAAATTAAAACTCTACTATTGTTTTATTGTTGTGTAAAATTTCAAATCTATTACAAAGTAAAATTAATAGATAATGGTTGAGATGTTTCTTTTCAGATTGTAATTTTGCCAGATACATGCGAATTAGTTTTGTACTTAACAGGTATGTATTTTGTTATACTCGTATTACATTTTCTTTTATATTATTTTTATAAAATGTGATGAAATGACTTAAATTTGGTATCAATATATGTATAACTTTCGTGATGTAGGAGGATGTCATCATAACTTTCTCGGCCTTGGCTAATAGTGAGCGAACTTTTTACTAGGAATATTAGTTGTTTTTCTTTATTTGTAGGAATTGGAGATATGATTCTTTCATTATTTTGTACTACGTTATTCTTTGTACGAACAAGCACAATGTTAAAATTGGTGGATTGTGTTAGTAAGTTTTTTTTTATATTCATGTTTGAGTTGTTTTCTTGTTGGTTCTTGCTTCTTGGTACATATATTTATGATTTAAGTCCGTTGATTCTTGTTTACTGATATATGGGGTTAATGAATGCATACACAAAAAACATATAAAAAAATACACATGGATAACACTTGTTTAGAAAAGTGTTATGTGTTATTATCATCTCAAATAGCACTTCTGTTAAAAAGTGTTATGTAACTAGTGTTATAGATAACGCTTAATATAAAAAAGTGTTATGTGATAGGTTATTCACATAACACTTAATATAAGAAGTGTTATGTGAAAGGATCTTCACATAACGCTTTTTTATAGTAAGTGTTATGTGAAAGGTTTTCACATAACGCTTAATATAACAAGTGTTATGTGAAAGGTTCTTCATATAACGTTTTTTTATATTAAGCGTTACGTGTAAGGTTCTTCACATAGCGCTTAATATAAAAAGCGTTATGTGAAAAGTTCTTCACATAACGCTTTATAAGCGTTATCTGAAGAGACCAGTCTTCAGATAACACTGACTCTGATAACGCTTAAAAGCGTTATCTGTAGCGAAAAAAAGCGTTATCTGAAGTTTTTTTTGGCGTAGTGAATATGGGCCATCTAGCATCTGAATGAGCCTCATACTAATTTTAAATTGGGCTTCATCAATTTGTTTATGGGCTGGACATTATATTTTTTATTTGAACAAGATACTTACCCAGATTACTACATACATGACTAATTGACTATAGACTGGATTTTTTACCTTTATATTTTTTACTTTTTACTTATCCCCAAAGAAGAAAAAAAAAAAAAATCTGCAAAAATGATTATTATTTGACTGTGGCAGTAAATTTATTTATGGTGGTGGCCTGGTGGGGCTGGAGCAGGTGGGAAAGTCACGTGCAAGCCAATATACATACACATATACATACAAATAGACAAACATATATACATACAAATAGACATACACATATACATACATTATTATATGTCTGACAGCAACTTGACGAAGCTGCCAAAAGCTTTTCTACTTTTTCACACTGCTCTGCCTCTGCTCTGCAGTATTATTGAATTAGTTTAATTTACCTGCTGTGCCAATAAAATATACATATTTTTTAGTATACATTTTTGATAAGTTTTGTCTCATTCAACAATTAATATGTAAAGGATAAATTATTTTTATCTCAGAAAAAAAATAGTACTATATAATTTTTACGTTGTAAGTATATAAATATAGAAATATTATAATTAAAGTTAACATGGTGTAAAAAGTAATGGGATTGATACATTCTTTAAAAAGGAAAAAAAAAAAAATCAAATTTCAATGAAAAATATACTTTAATGTAAAGTACTATGATATTTCAAATGTTATAGCTTTCGTGGTAAAGTTTCAGAAGATGTTGAAGTTTAACGCTAAAATCTTTCATGGGCATTGAATTTCTTTTGAAATTTTAGCTGGAATTTGATGATTCCAACAACAATCGTTTTCAACGGTTTGTTGTTGTATACGCTTCGTTGAAATTTATAAATTTATTGGAACTTTTTTCTGCTAATTATTCCAATAGGTGCATTGTGAAGTTTCGAAATCCAATAGAAATTCTGTTGGAAAACCAATTCCTACTGAAATAATATGCTGAAAATTTTCAAAATATAAATATCCAGTGAAGTTATCTATGAAATTTTATTGGAATATATTGTTGTAATTTGTTATTTAAATTTGATGATTTTCTAATATTATTGTTTTGTTGAAAATTTCATAATAATAATGTATTTTCAGATATTGAATAAAAAAAGTAACATAAATTAAAATAAAATAAAATCTTTTTTTATATTTTTTAATCATTTACAATTTAATAAAGATGAATCTTGACTAATTAAAAAAACATGTTGTATATATATATATGTACATGCATACACAACTACACATACATGTACAAACTATAAAATCAATATTCTATCTCCAAATGAATACAAACATATTTTTCCATAAAAGCAGTAACTATGATACTAAATTAATGATAATATGTACTATCAATGGAGATAATCACATGTAACGAGAAGCATAAAAGGAGAACCAATACGTACACGCATAAAATGTAATCAGTACTAAGTTGCACACATACACACACAACATGTTCAACTCGTGCATTGATAGAAATTTAATGTATTTTTTTATTCACTTTCTATAATTTTTGTAGATGGGTTTCAACAACTCGTTTGGTTAACCACGGTTCGTTAAGATTTGAAAAGAAAATTTTTATGTATCTTTTTACAGTTCACCTCGTTAAACTTCAATATCAGCTTGTTAAGGCTCGACTTCGAGATGTTAACGAGCCGGACTCGATCTCAACTTTGGCTCGTTAATTTAACGAGCCGAGCAGACTCGTTAAAAGCTCGAACTCGATTCGACTCGTTTACAACCTTAGTGCTAACTCTCGTAAACTCGAGCCTTTATTCATGTGCTTGCTCGAACTTAGGCACACCTATATTTAGCCAATTTTGAGCTACAAAAAAAATAAAATAATATTTAACAATTAATTTCTCATTCTCCTTAAATTAATACAAAAAAATAAGTTGTCCACTATTTATTTTTTTTAAAAAAATAAAAACTATAAAATGGGTACAAAATGAATTTTTAATTTACAAACCATACCCTAGAGATGGCCACGGGCCGGGCCAGGCCGTGAACCAGTTCCGGCCCCGCCCGAACCGGCTCTGAACCGGCTTCGAACTGGCTTCCTAAAGGTCGATTCGTTGAACCGGACCGCAGGGCCGCGGTTTCGATTTCGGGCCATAATTTTTTTTTTTTGACCCACAGGTCCAGTCCGGGCCGGACCGGGTCGCGAGACGAATGGCGCGCTGCGATGTTATTTTCTTTTTATTCCTTAAGGGCCATCCCGGCCCGTGACCCATAGACCCGGTGAACCGACGGTTCAGGCCGGTTCTATAATTTTTTCGGGCCGATCACAAGTTATGGTGTTGAGACCCGCCAACTCGACGGGCCGGGCCGGGCCGGACCGGGCCAGCTCGTGGCCCGGCCCCTGGCCATGTCTACCATACCCACAAAAAATAGAGCATTGAAGGTCCAAATACAAATGTCCAAAAAGAAGTGTGTTTAATTGTTCGATAATAAAATGTATAGACACAAGAGTCAAACGGTAGCGGATAAAGGGTGGAAAGGTGCAAATAAATATAACCAAAAGGAAGAAAAATAAAAAGGTTTGGGCCTTGGCCCTTGGGGGGGTCCTTCATGGGGAGTTGAGATGATACCGTTGAAAGCAAAATGTCAAACGCTACAGATTTTTTCTATCTTTTTTTTTTTTCCTTAGCAAAAATTTTTCTTGGTAACAGAGTTTTTTTGACACCTTCTCAAAAAAACACATCACAATCACAATTTTTTTAAAATATTGTCTCCTTTATTTATTTATTTTACCTGCTCTATCAAATATATCTAACATCCCCCTTTAACATTTACAAATCCCAAAATATAAGCTTGTTGTTAACAGATAC
>CACSLK010030184.1:18581690-18597149 GCA_902706635.1 Striga hermonthica | reverse complement strand
GAAGTAGAGAAATTCTTCTGTCTTCCAGATTAAAGAACACTCTTTTTTAACTCAAACCCGTCCGAGTGAACTCGGTCAGCTCCAATGGCGGATCCATCTACACTGGCTGATCTTCCTTCCACCAAGCCACCCATCACTCACGTCATCTTCGACATGGACGGCCTTCTACTTGGTAACTTTTCACTGTCTTGAACAGCTCTGATATTCAATCAGTAATTAGATGCTAACCCCTCAGTACAGATTCATGGTGTTTTCCCCCTTCCCAGAAGATCGGGAAACAAATTGTGCCCTAAAAATTGTGTCTTTTCATCGAACATTATCTTTTCAGACATCTTTTTCCTCTCATTGTTACATTGGGCTTTTTTTTTCGTTGTTTATGCTTTCCTTTGTATATTCTCGTGATCCGAATAATGCACCTGCTATTTCAGAGGAAACGATGGTCTTGTTAAAATTTAATTAGAAGTTTTCGTCTTCGAAACGATGGTCTTGTTATGGACTAGCTTGAGTTCATTCAGACACATGACATGACCCTGTTTATAGGATAAATGACAATGAGTTGTTGTAAATTTGCTTAGAATTTGATGTTAGAAATAGACCCTACTTATGGACTTGATAATGGATTGTATTCCAATATATCGACAAAGGACTTCATATTTATGCGCTTTCTAGTTTTCGTTTATCTCTTACGTATTGGTGGCTAGGATGGATGATCTACATTTTTTAACAAATGATTCATGGGTGCTTCATAGTTTCCTTTTCTTTTAGTTAAACGAGTCTGTCGTGGTGTACGGTTTTTTTTTCCTGTTTTTTAACAAAGGCAAGATAAGCTATTTGTGTTTGTCGTTTGAATCTCTCTTGTGCCTGTAAAGAGTAAGTTTTTTCCATTTTTTGTGTCCCAAGTTCATGTAGTTAGCAGCTTTGTGGCTTCATATCCAAATAGAAGCATTTGGTCCTGTTTTTTTCTTATTCAATTTTTTGCTCTTATTTTCTCAGATACGGAGAAATTCTACACAGAAGTCCAGGAGATCATTCTTGCTAGATACAATAAGACTTTTGATTGGTCTCTCAAGGCCAGAATGATGGGTAAGAAGGCAATAGAAGCTGCTCGAGTTTTTGTGGAAGAAACTGGAATCAGTGACTCGCTCTCAGCTGAAGAGTTTCTTGTAGAGAGAGAAGATATGCTGCAAAGTTTATTCCCCTCGTGCCAACTCATGCCTGGTTTAGAATTGACATATTTGATCGCAGAATTGTTCTATCGGTTTTAGCATTCTCGTTGCATTTCGGCATTTCCTTATTTCGTCTTGCTCAAATATATATATGTGCTTAGAATTGTTTGAGCTACAATAGTTAGAAATTATTTTCCTCTGCTGAAAAGCCTCTCGGAACTTATTGCATTTCCACTTTGCACTAGGTTTACATACTTGTACATATTGGTCAAATTTTATATTTATGCCTTAAATTTAATCTAATGAATATATTATTTAACTCTTGGTACTTAGGAAAAAGATAAATCTCAACTTAATGCTTTCAAATAGTGAAAAATAAATTGTATCAGTTTCTAACATCCAAAGATCTTATGAACAAAATAATCATCAGATAGGAACCCTCTGTTTAGTCCTCCATTTTGGAAGTTCTTTATAAGTTTCAATCAATCCTCTGAGATCACGACCTCTGTCTGGTTTTGTGAGTTAATCTATCCCAGTGATAAAATTTTCTGTATGTTCTCGGTAGAGTTTAATTACTGGTTTTCTCTTTTCCTAGAATTTGAAAGCCTAATACAAATATTTTTAGACTTTAGTTTTACTTTAGTTTTTCTAGAGTTCAATTGGTGTTTTATTAAAAAAAAACACTACATTTGGATGCTGCTAATATTTCTACTTCCCATCATATCTTTGATTTACAGGGGCCAGCCGTTTAATTCAGCACCTCCATGCAAATGGAGTTCCTATTTGTGTTGCAACTGGGTAAGTTCCTTGTTTTCTTTAATTTTTTTTTTCTTTGCATTGTTCTCGAAGTAGATTTAGGACGTGAAATTGGTAAAATATCATTCGACACGTTTAGCAAGCTTGCTCATTGATCTTTTTTACCTTGTTGCAGTTCACACAAAAGGCATTTTGAGCTGAAAACACAAAACCATCGTGAAATATTTTCACTGATGCATCATGTAGTTCTCGGTGATGATCCAGAAGTCAAACAAGGGAAACCTTCACCCGATGTATTCATTGCAGCTGCCAAAAGATTTGAGGTTAATTATAAAAAAAAAAAAAAAAAAAACTGCACGAAGATATAAATAATAGTGGAAGGAAAGAGTATTTTGGAGCAGAAAATGTTGGAGTTACTAACTGTGATTCGATTTTGATCAACACTAGTAGATTATAGAAGAATGGCGAGATGTGATTTTATATTTTTTGTTCTCCAATGAAAAGGTTTATTTATTTAATCATCGTGCCTTAATTAAATTTGGGACTCTTTATACTTTTCTATAAACTGATTCACATGAGATAATTCAAGTTGCTCGTGTATTAGAAATCAAGAAGTATCAGATAAAATGATTATTGTTCGTTTTGCAGGGTGGACCAGTTGATCCACAAAAGATACTGGTTTTCGAAGATGCGCCATCTGGCGTATTGGCAGCTAAGAATGCCGGCATGTAAGTTCTTGTTCGTCCCTTGATTCTTTGCAAGAAAAATTTTCAACTGACTACAAGATAAAAATCCATGCACACAGAAAAAATCTGTTAAAATCTGCAGTTCAGTTTTTTACTTTTTTTTTCCTTCGTACACAATTACACATAGAAAGAACTTGTTGAATAACGATATGCTTATATACATAAGCTCAGAATCAGTAAACGAAATCACAATATTTGTTAGGAAGGTTCATGCAAAAAAAAAAAATAAATAAATAAAAAAAATAATTTCTTTGAAAATCCATGGTAATTCTTACCGAATCTTACCGTGCAGGTCAGTGGTAATGATTCCAGATCCAAGGCTGGACAATTCATACCATCAAACTTCAGATAAGGTTATAAGCTCTCTCTTTGGTTTCAACCCAAGCGAGTGGGGCCTACCCCCTTTCGAAAAATCCGGAGCTTAATTTCACATTCGATCAAGAAAAAGTTGGATAGTTGTATGAATCTTGAGAACAAATCCGACATTGTCTTTGGATGTGGCTGATAAATTATTGCAGGATAGCCCGTAAATAACGTAAGGTCGATGAGAAAAATATGTAGATTTTGGGTTGATATTTTTGTTTTTAATTTTATTTTTATTGTTTGATTGTTTTCCTGAGAATGTGATGATTGAATTTGCATGATATTTCAAATGTATGCTGGTTCGAGCCTTTTAATCGATTTGTTTGAGCTTTTTTAGCTGAATATATATTGGGTGCGTAGAATTTTTTTTCGAACCAAGTTGTTGCGAGCACAACATGGTTTAGCTCGAGAAGCTTTTTTAGCCTTTTGATCGACTAAAATGTGATCGAGAAGCTACCGGGATTTACTGGTAAACTGTTGTTCAAGCTTTAAACCAAGTATGCCTCTTCAATTTCTCCGGCCATTTTTTCCTTTTTTTTTTTTATGTACACAGTAAGAAAATGTTCTTGTCTCGATTTTACGGATCTGATTGGGTAACTGAGGAATTATTTATAAGTACAGTGGAGTTAAAATGTAGGAAATTGAGTGTAATAGCTCAAATTTGAGTTAGGATGCAGATGTTTACAGTTAACGTAGGTACTTAATGGAGGGCAATTTCGTCTTAATGATAACGTGCTTTACATGCCTCGACTTTAATTAGACTCCGTTGGTTTCCTTCTCACTTTTCAAGCAATGTTCTTAAATTCACATACCACCCAAATAACATATACATTTAAGTGAATTTTTTACTAGCTTCGTATCAGATTTAGTTGCTCGAGTTTGTCCTTCTAACCTTGTTAACTGCTCAGTTAACAAATGAATCTTTTCTTAGAAAGACATACGTTTGAACCGAGAGAACTACATTAGAGCTACAGATGTAAGGTTGTGTTTATGTCTCACAAAAAATTATAAAAACTAGTTTTCAAGCATGAATTAATAAATAAAAGCAGCAGGATTAACCGGGGGCATGATTTGTTCTCAGCATCTCTGGTGACTCGTACTCCGGCATTACCATTCCTCTTGTTGTGAACCAAGTGTATCGTAGTTTACTATTCTCTACTTTCTAACATCCCCAGAAGGCTCTTCATATTTGAAATTAAGGTGTGTATATATATATATATATATACCAGTCGATCAAGCGAGCTTGCTAACAACTCGACCCATATAACATTTTGTAGAGGTTTAATTAATCGATTCGGCACAGCCAAGTTGGACACGTTAAGGCTCTTCTTTTCATCCACACCGTTCGAAATACAGTGCCTTATCACCAAACTTTCACGAACAAAAGTTATCGAGTTTGAACCACACATAAGGAATACATGCCAATGAATAACCGGAGACACAAATAACCGGAGACACACATCAGGAAAATAATTTTATTTATTTGCTAAGAACTATTTAGATTAACTAATGGCATTGTGTGTGTTTTGAAGTAGCAAAATATAGTTATTCTATATGCAGAATTATTGACTCAATTATTAATGGTCCCAACTCCCAACAACTGTGCAATAATGTTTGTCTTGTACCTCTCTACTCAACTCAAAAGTCCAGATCTAATTATCAAATTCACACACACACACACACACACACACATGATCATCATCTGAGTGAGTCTCTAATTCATTTTCTTCTTCAATTCACCTGAGAAAAATCAATATTGCTTGCTAGCTGCTTTCAGTTCTCATCTTATTACAGTTCTTCTTCCTACCTAGCTATTGATTTCAGCAAACAGGGGATCTAATCTAATCCATGGCGGCAGCTTATGGAGCTCTGCTTTCTCTTACAAACACCATACACCAAATCCAGAATCACCCTCGCCCACCCATCTCCCTCCACAAAACACGAATCCAACCTCTCATAGAAAAAGTTGCTTTCTTGCAAGATTTTCTTGAAAACTATGTTATTGACGACGATGACACATATGATTTGGCGGGGCGTATGGTCGATGCAGCTCACGAAGCAGAAGATATAATTGAGTCCCACATTGCCGATCATATCAAGGTTCGTGGGAAAAGCCGTTTGTATCGATACCTACAGAAAATGACACAAAAAATGACTCTTTGTATCAACAACAACAACAGTCTGAAGAAAGACTCCATCGAGTCCCATATTGCCGATCATAGCGAGACTCGTGGTGAAGCTAACATAACTTGGCACCACGACGACTCTTGTTTGTACCGAGAGCTACATAAAGTGATGTACGACTTTGATTCCATCACAAAAGACGTGGCTGCTGCTATTAAAGACAAAGGCCTGAAGAAAATAGTTGACGCCACCACAGAAGACGATGTCATGAACGACGATGTCATCCTGGATAAGCTGACCAACAGTCCTTATTCGGAGGGGGCGGGGGGTTCCAATGACGTCATGATCGACGTCATGGGTAAGCTTACCGATAGACAATCCAGTCGTTGGATCATTGGCATTGCCGGCATGGGTGGAATTGGTAAGACCACTCTTGCAAAAAATATTTATGAACATCCTCTGATTGTGGAACACTTTGATATGCGGGGATGGTCTACAATTTCTCAAGAATATAATTCCAAAAGAATCCTGTTAGATGTCCTTCACTGTATAGGGTGTAATGTGGGTGAGGACAGCGAATATGAAGAATTAGGAAATAAATTGTATCAGAGCTTATTTGGCAGGCGGTGTCTGATTGTGATGGATGACATTTGGGGTACGGACGCTTGGGAAGAGGTGAAGCGCTTCTTTCCAAATAACGACGACGACGACGACGGGAGCAGAGTACTAATAACAACTAGGGCATCGAAAGTGGCTTTGCAAATGGATGGCCGAGACTACTTTCAAATGCCTTTTCTGAATCTGGACGAAAGTTGGAATCTTCTGCAAAGGTGCGTGTTTGGGGAAAAACAAGGGTGGCCTCCGGAATTGGAAGAGATTGGGAAGGAGATTGCCGAAAAATGCAGAGGCCTCCCATTGTCGATTGTCGTGATTGGAGGACTCCTAGCAAAGTCTGAGCAGACAAGTGAGAAGTGGCAACATATTTTAAAAAATATAAGCTCGATTGTGAATTTAGAGGAAGACGAACGTTGCTTCCAAATACTAAAGTTGAGCTACAATCAACTGCCGGTCCAACTGAAGCCGTGTTTTCTGTACATGGGCATGTTCCGAGAGGACCAGGTGATTTACGTCCCTAGGCTCCTTGACCTATGGGTTGGTGAAGGATTGGTGAAACCGGCTGCAGGTAAAAGCTTGGAAACAATTGCGAGAGAAGTGTGCCTAAACGATCTCGTTTGCAGAAACCTAATCATGGTTCGTAAGTGGGACTTTAATCGAGGGATAATAGAGTGCAACATCCACGATCTATTGAGGGACCTATGCATAAAGGAAGCCGAGAAATATAAATTCTTCCGCACAACACCGCGCAATTACTGTTCTGTCCACGACCAAAGCCAGCATGCCCAATGCTGTATCAACATTATTCAACGGAAGAAATACAACCATCCCCTCCCACTCCCTGAAGCTGTGCAATCCGCAACACGCGCGCGAACTCTAATATTGATCGGTGAAATTATTTTACCATCTTTAGTTCGCTTTAAACTGCTGAGGGTTCTGATCACTCCATACCATAGAATTTCATTTTCAGGAGAACTTATTCATATGGTCAACTTGCGCCACCTGAATATCATAGTTAATCTGCCGGAGCGTGAATTTCCTCCAGAAATTTACCTACTCTGGAATTTACGGACTTTACGTATACGTCTTGAGCGCGGTTGCCCTGCGATGCTGGACATCTGGCAGATGCCCCAACTTAGGCACGTCGAGGTATACAGCTCGTTCCAGCTCACGAATCCTCCTCCTCCTCCTCCTCCTCCTCCTCCTCCTCATGTGGATGTTTTAAAAAATGGTTGGATGGTGTTGGAGAATCTAGAGACGCTGGAGTTGGTATATAACTTGAGGTTGGGTGAGGAAGTGATTGAGAGAATCCCCAATATCAAGAGGCTCGGAATAACCAACCGAGGCGCTGATTTTGGTCTCGACAGTCTCTGCCGGCTACATAATCTGGAGGCCCTTGCCCTTGACCTCTCTGTTTATCCGAGGAAAAGTGAGGTGATGATCATGTTCCCGGTTTCGCTCAGGAGGCTGACTCTGTATCGTGCGGAATACATGTGGGAGGAGATGGGGACCATGATAGGGTCCTTGCCACATCTCGAGGCCCTCGAGATATGCAATCATGCGTTCGAGGGGCCAGAGTGGGAAACAACCGAGGGTGGATTCCTGAGCCTGAAATACTTGGTAATCTCGGGATGCTATCTTGAACAGTGGAGGGTGGAGGCCACGCACTTTCCGTGCCTCCAGCGGCTCGACCTATATTACCTAGATAAGCTGAAGGAGATCCCATTGGGAATTGGGGAGATAACCACACTTAGGGAGATCCAGGTGCGTTGTTGCCTGGCCTCTGCCGTGCTTTCTGCAAAGGAGATATTAGAGGTACAAGAGGAATGCTTTGGAGAAGTGGAGCTTCAGATTAGAGTTGAGCTATATAAAGATGACACCCAACTACCCGACTTGACAAGTAGTCGGAACTTTACGGTTGAAAGGAATATTGGCAAGAATTGGTGAAACCGGTTGCCGGTAAAAGCTTGAAAACAATTGTGAGAGTAGTGTACCTGAATGACTCGTTCTGATCAGAAACCTAATTGTTGTTCCTGAGTAGGGCTTTAGTCGAAGGATAAAAAGGTGCAGCATATATCCACTACGTTCTTTCGTGAAAAAATGCATATGTTTCAGTAGCTTGAGTTTAGCAGCTATTAACATATATCTTCTTAATTTGGTTCTTACAGGGACCAGCGGGCCACAGAGCACCGGAGTTGAAGCCCCAAGAATGCTTTGCGATGATCTATAGGCGGTTTGAGCAAAACTCACTTTAGAATCACCTCCTTTGGAGCATATATATATTATATATACATTACTGTTTCCAAATATTTTTATGTATTTAAACGAACACATATTGTTGTGTGAAGCACTCTAACCGTTAGGTGGGTCGACCCAACATACTTTTGTGACTAATTAAAAATGTATATCTATATTGAAGTGTGGTAGTGTGAAAATATCAATGCTGCATTCATAATCTGTACTATGAATATTGAATATTTTATCTTACACATTAAACCAAAATGTCATGATATCTTGCAAATAATATAAATAAAATTGTGATATTTTACAATGTAAAAAAGAAAAAAAAAAAATACAGTTATATTAAGAAAAACAGACACACCGTTTCTTTGTTAAGGAATATCATTTCCCACAATTGCACTAGACAATCTGGTGTACTCTACATTCCCATACAAATTCACATCTTCACCACATTCCTTCTTGCACTGGAAATAGAACACCGTATAGACCATGAACACGATCATCTTGAAGGTCGAAAACAAGTTCACGAACCACAAACCACATGCTGTATAACCCATTCCGTACCCGATATACTCCACGACCAAAACTGACCCGAAAACAACCACAAAAATCAGGTTAAGTAACACATTTATCGCGAAACCCTTCCACTGATGCCCCTTAACAAGATTTCCCGCTCTTTCCACGGCCTCGCCTGGAAATCCTTCCTCCAAAACCGAAACCACGTACACCAAGACCCGAACGACTGACTCGTGCAGCTGGAAACCGATGATCCCGATCCCGATTACAACCGCACAGAAAACCGTGAAAACATTAACCGGGCTTGCCGCCGCCAAGAACACCACGACAAGGACAAATGTCAAGTAGCGTGTCGAGTGGCTCGAAAATCGGAAGCTAGCAAAAATCGGCATTTTCCACGTGCGTTTAACGTCCGTGAAAAGTTGTTCCCACGACAGGTCGCGGTCGGTGTAGGAAGCCGAGGACACTAAAACGGTCGCGATCCCGAGCACGTGGGAGACCGCGACAAAAACAAGCAAAAACACAATCTCGACTACGAAAAAGAGATATAAATCCGACCCGTCCAGAAGTGATCGGTAGAAGCTGATTAATGAGAGTAGAAGGATGGATGGGAGGATTAAGGAAAGTAAGAGGATTGTCGACGAAAACTTTCTATTTTTAGAAAGTATTTTGGTGGACTCTCTTAGGATTGTCAAGAAACTGAAGGCTTCGGAGAATTTCATGTTGCCTGAATTGGGTTGTGTATGGAAATGTGTGTTTGATGTTGTGATCTGTTCTTGTGGGCTGGGATTTAAGAAAATGGTGATAGTATGAGTTGGCGTGTGGGGAAATTGACCGGGTCGGGTCTTATGAAAAAGTCAACTCGGAATGTTCACTTTGGTGGTTGTATATGTGAATTATGAAGGTTGGTTGCATGTATACTATGGTGTATTTATTTGAGATGTTGAATCATATTTTGAGATTTTTGAATTAAGTATAGAGTAAGGCTCCGTTACGAAACTATTCTGTTGGGAGTTTTATTTGTTAGATGCACATGTAGATTAGGCGCTAGGTGGCACTTCAACGACACATTCTTTAGGTGGCTCTTATAATTTTAGCCTAATTTGTTCTTCTCTATCTAGGAGTCATTATGATAGTTTCACGCTTAAGTTTTAATTGGGTGACTCACGTTAAATTTGTGTCAAGACGTTCGTTACCACAAATTTGTAACTCTATTAGATTTCATTAGCCTACTCAATTTTTCGCCAAAAATAAACTGAGTTGTTCAATATTGGACCTAATTCTGGTGCGACTCACATTAATTTTAAATATATGATCCAACGTTGAATTCTTATATTTGAAACAATCGTATACCCAGAATTTCATCAATTGGAGTTCATTTGCTCAGTCAATTGTCCATCCAAACTTATATGCACAAAAGCATTTTTTGCCCGTGATTAGCCCGTGATCAACTTGCGCCTTGACTCGGTGATCGTGATAGATTAAATATTCCGACCTTTATCTTTTTTAATAATTAATTTACCTTATTTAGTGAATTATTTAAATTAATGTATTTCATAACCAACGTTTTGGAACTTTTGGATAAAACTGGAGGTTTGATGACAATTAGAACTCCTAATATAATTGTTTGGTAAATATTGGAACATCTGTGTATAAAAAAAAAATGAAAAAGTTCATAAGAGAAGCTTTTTGAAATAACAGATTGCAAATGTAAAAAATTGAGGAAAAACGATGCGGTCCCACTAACATGAAGCATACTATAAGCGGGAAAAGCTCATATGAAGCTCAAATGAGGTTTCATCCCAAAACCTAGAAGGAGGAGTAGCTCATTAGACTTATAAGGTGAGTCTATTTTCCATGTATAAATGATGTGAGACAACTCACAAATGATATTCTAACAGCAAAATTAGTTGATACACATCAAATTGGTAATTATTTACTATTAATTTCTATAATCATGCTAATTTAATAACTTTTCGAATTATCACTTATGACATGTGAAAGAAATAATTAATTTATTAATTATATATCTTGTTTTATTTTAGGTTTATGTTAAAAAATAAATAAAGACATTAATTAATAATATATAAAACTTCGGTATTCTACAATTGCATTTTGTTTAAAATGAAAGAAAAAATGCAGAGAAAAAGAAAAAAAAAAAATCAGTAATTTCAAATTTCTTATTTTCATTTTAATAAAATTGGAATTGCTACTAGAGACAGAAATTTGTTTTAATTTACGTGGTCCAGACGAGATGATTTGAGTTTGGTATTCGTATAGTTGAAATGGTCAAAGCAAGTGTTCAAAGGATATTTGGATAACCGCCGACGTGCGCAACTTTTCATTCTGGAATATTAATCGCTAATTGATGGAATAATTACTTAATTATAGTGATAACATGATTTGATAAAATTTATTAGTATAGAATCTATATATATATAATTACTAGCTAATCCTATTTAATAAAACATTTAATAAAAATATTTTCACTTTCCCTCCAAAAAGAGTTACATATTTTTAATTAATTACCCATTAATCCCACATTTAAGAAGGTTTTTTAGTTAAATCTAATTAGTTAATGGCTAAATAAAAAATGTTTCTTTTAGTTAATCCCACATTTATGTATTTTATTTTCATTTATATATATTAATGTGGCAATCATTATTGTTGTGCAGAAACTATATATTATTATTTTATATTCCATTATGAATTGAATAAGCAATTAAAGTTAAAATAAATATTAATAAATGTAATAAATACAAACATTATAATACAGATCATGTTATATTACAATATACAAAATGAAATTATTTTTTTGTATTTAATTTCCAGCCATACTCCATCAAACATATAGCTGCAAAATAATAAGAAAGATTAGTTTCATAGTTAAAATAAAAATTTAGCTCCACCAAATGGTAAAACCTTATAAATTAGTAGTATAGATACATTAAATGACATATAATTTATAAAGTTGGACTATACGCATAATAAGATGAATTAAAAAAAATTAATGAAGTAAATAAATAAATTAACAGTCTATATAATTATTATAACAAAGTCTATATTGTCAATATTATCATTTAAAAAGTTCACTGAAAAAACATATGTATAAAATAAATTCATATGATCATAATTAATAGAGCAAAATTAACTATCTTTGACTTTCCATTTGGTAGTAATAATAAATATTTTATATTACTAATATTCAATAAAATGCATGATATCTGCAGATTTGATTATCACAATCAACATTCTATTTTATAAATTAAAAAGTGTGCTGAATAAATTGTCTCATATTTTTCATTAAAAAAATTTGTTGGCCTTAAAAAAAATATTATTTAACAATTATAAATATAAATATGATTAATTTTCATTAAACAATTCCTCTTTAAAAACTAAAGTGGCGGGACAAATATCTGCATGATTATAGCATCAAAACATATCCAAAACATCAATATTTTAATGCATTAAAAACCATACTTTCAGCAACAGAAAAGTCATATTAAACGGAAATTGGCAAAGTCAAAGAATGAGGATTGACAAGGCATTGTATGTCATGGCATTGTCTGTAATTGTAGATTGTTTGTATAATATAGAAATATCAAGCATAATTAATAATCAACAAAAAAAAAGTCAAATCTATATGAAAAAAAAAATATCAAAATTAAAAACACAACAAATTATGTGTAACATTATTGGATATTATATAATATAGAAAGAAAAATAATTTGATTTCCTATCATTATCATCACATTCAACTTTTACCAAGACATCTGCCTTTATATTAAAATCGATTTTTTGCGTAAAAGTTTTAAAAATAAAAATTACTACAGGTTCTTTTAAACATTAAACAAGAAATTCCTAATATGCGATAAATATATCTAAACAGATTTGGTATAAACTTACCTAATATTTCCAATTTTTGAACAAAATACTAAAAACTTTGAAAAACTTCAGCAAAAGACTTTGAACAACTTCGAAAAACGATTTTGAACAAGTGTTAGCAAAGCTTCACTTACTGATATGATGAGAAAGACGAGAAAGAATTGAACTATTTAGTGTTCAAAATCTGAACAAAATACATATAAGTTACATATGTATGTTATAATCAGAGATGAACAGATATGTTATAAGCTTACCTATATATTTGTTAGTAGAGATGAACAGATCTGTTAGAAACTTACCTATTTTTCAAACCCTGGACAAAATACATAAAAGTTTGAAAATATTCGACCAATGTCATGTTCTTTTCGAAAAACGATTTTGAAAAACATCTAAATATTTTGAATTATGTATAAGATATGATATATCTTTGAAGCTTATTCAAAAAGAATTTCGAAAAACGACACAAATTATTGAAAATAATAAAAAATTAAAAATATGTTTAACAAAAAATATTTCAGCTCTTCATAGATTTGTAATATAATCTCCCCATTTTGACCGACATGTTAAGATTTAGCAACACATATTAAGAAATCGAGACGAATATTTATTTTTCGATCACTACTGTTAGCCACAAAAACAACATTTTTCGTTTTTTTTTTTTAATCCATTACTGGGAGAAAATCTCCGGTAAAACATTTGTTTTGTATTGAATCTCGCCGAGTTTGTCGTAAGATCGGGTTAAGGATTAGGATTTCAGACAAAGATAATAACGAAATAAGTGCCGGCATCAAACAAAAAAATTGACTTACATCACTCAAGGAGTTTATTTCTATTCATAGTCATGTTATCATTGACCTGTTTAATATTTGATTTTGGCTACCCTAAAAAATTAAGTGGACTTCTAATTTGAGCTTTTTTTTTTTATCATTCAATCAATATATTTCTTTATGGCCCAAAAATTGCCATTTTGTTCAAATGTCTTAAATATTTGGCACATATCATTATTTATCAACCAAATACAATTATTTATTTTATAATATTTTGCTGGTATTTTTTAGTATTTTTTAAAAAAATTTCCTATATGATCTATAGTACAAAATACAATAATTATTTAAAAAATAAAACCATTATATGTCTTAATTTGAAGATAGTGATTTGTAGTGATGGAGATTCTGTTGATAGAAAAACCACAAACATTGTATATAAAGAATTGTTTAAAATATATATTTTTTTTAGAACATTTTTTCAATGATTATATTATGATTTTTACTATTGTTTATATCTTTTTATTATTTTTTGTTCTATTATATTGCTTTCCGTGCAAATGCACGGGTTAAAAACTAGTATAATATATACACGCATCTATACTTATATAAAAAATCATCATATTTACTAAAATTAGTAGTAAAAAAAGTCAAAGGTAATTAATGCATTCTATTTTCATCAAGTATTTTATTTAATTATTTATTTAATTATTTTATTTCATAACACCTTTTCAATACAATTTTATCATGATTTTTCTATTGTGATTAAAATCCAGATTTTACGTTTAAAATCTTGTGAAATTATGGTTATTATTTTTATAAAGCACATATTATTTGTTTAAAAATTGTATATATATACACATCTCAGTACCATGGTAGATGATTTAAATTTCAACCCAACAAAATGCTAATGATTTAAATTTGAACACAACTATGCATTTGACAAAATTTATGGATGATTAAATTTGAACACACCAGAAATTTTATGTACTTTTTATTTATAAATATATTGAAAGTGATATTTAATGTTTGTTATATATTGTTGTTATATTATCAAATTATAAAAAGATATTAAATCTATATTGTAAAAAAAATAATTCATATAATTTTCTAACAATTATAATACACTATTTAACAATATTCTTTTTTATTATATAATAAAATAATAATTAAATATTATACAGTGAACAAAAATAAGTAAAATTGTTACTCTCTTATATCAATGGATAATTTTATATGCTAAATTAAATTTCTATTAGTATAAATTTATTTTACAAGCTAGCCCTAACATGCTCATATTTAATGTTCTGGCTAAAAAACAACGCTGGTTAAAAGATGTGAAAAACTTATAACCCTATTGTTTTTCAGACTTAACATTGATTAAAAGAGGTAGAAAATAGATAATAACCTATTACTTTTCAGACTTAAACAAAAAATACTGTGAAAATAAGTCATTTAATATCTATATCTCGTGCATCGCACGGGGCACGTACTAGTATGTACATAAGTAGGATCATATTAAGTTAATGATCTAAGTGAAACTTTAATAAATGACAGACAAATATGCAATAACAATTTTATAAA
This sequence comes from Striga hermonthica, assembly GCA_902706635.1. Lineage (NCBI taxonomy): Eukaryota > Viridiplantae > Streptophyta > Magnoliopsida > Lamiales > Orobanchaceae > Striga > Striga hermonthica. The sequence goes on along the minus strand of CACSLK010030184.1, from coordinate 18,582,389 downwards.
TAAATGCACATATCACTGTCAAATATCTACATTTGACCACTCATTAAAGACAAATTGAATATTATACACCCACGCACATCCACGGGAAATTTGATCCTACCCATAGGGGTACTGCGGCACAGGCACTGCCCCATGGATTTTTAACCATTGATAAACAAATAAATACACACACCCACATGGGCGTGTTGAAATCAATGGTTAAAACTTGCCCTACTGCCCGGCACCACAAGCCCAGCCGCAGCCATAATCAACCACCGCCACTAGCCCCGCCGTAGTCATAGCCCGTCGCTGCCGCCAACAACCTTGTCGGTTGTGCCGTCGCGGCCACCAAATCTATCTCAACCACAACCCGTCGAGCGCCACGCTGGTACTCACGGAGAAAGCAGCCATGTCGGGGGTGGATAATTGACTCTGATGCTTCTCTGCTAAGAGGACGAAGTATAGTCGCTCGAGCTCGTCGTCGACGTTAAGAAAGTGGACGAAATTGTCGATTTTTATTTTTATTTTTTCTATTGGAGAAGAAGGAGACGAAGGAGTTGCTAAGGAAAAATGGGTTGGGAGATAGGGCTTGGAAGGCGAGAACGACGGCGAAGGTGGCTGTGGCGATGGTGACGAGACCGACAGAACTGGGGATATGCCCTATGGCCCAGCCAGTGGCGAAGTTTTTTGAGGTTAAGAAGTTTTTTGAGTTGGGTTTTT
>CACSLK010030184.1:18516919-18548330 GCA_902706635.1 Striga hermonthica | reverse complement strand
TTTTTTTTTTTTTTTTTTTCAATGGGGTTTTCTTGATTTACAGGCAAAATTTGGAGGTGGGTTTGATTTTTTTAAGGAAATAATTGAGGTGGGCGTTTGGGGTTCTTTTATTGTTGTAAAAGATCAGATTTTTATTAATTTTGTTTTCCAGCTCTTTGGCCCTTTTGTGCATTTTGACAGAGACCCCATTTGGATAATAACAGAAAATCTGTCCTTATCAATGATTTTAATCTCTTGCTCTTTGTTTTTATCAAGTGGAATTTGCCGAAAACTAGGTTTTACGATGTTGAGGTTGGTCTTCGTCTCATCCGAGGATCATGCCAATTTCACTACCAATCAGAGCTCAGTGAGATTCTGACTGTTGCAACAGATTGTTTTATGGACGTATGCACAGGTATTTTTCTCCTCTTTTGTTGCTCTCTTAGGTAGAAAAAAAAAAACATGGAAATTGTGTGTTGGTATAGGCTCATTAGTTTATTACATGATCAAACTGCCATCTAATGTGTGTGTGTTTGCTTTGAGGGCCAAACAAACAAGATTCACTTTTGCTTGTTTATTTATTATCATTTAAAAAACAATAAAATTGTGTGTTCTGCAGTTTTGTGGGTGAATGGTGGCAATGGGATTCTTGAGTATTATGAGTAATTCTTTCGGGTGCTCTGCATCGGGCGAGCGCCTGGTCTCAGCAGCTCGAGATGGGGATCTTCAAGAAGCAAAGGCTCTCCTCGAGTACAATCCTCGACTCGCAAGGTACTCCACTTTCGGAGTTCGAAACTCGCCCTTGCATTACTCGGCAGCTCAAGGCCATCACGAGGTTTAATTTGCCGAAGTTTCTCTTTAAGTTGGTGGATAAATTCAATGCAAGTTTAAGTTTTGTTTTAGTTACTTTGGAATATCTGGGTCTTATTTCTTGATTTGTTGTTTTTTTAACAGATTGTTTCCCTTCTACTCGAGTCTGGAGTTGATATTAATCTCAGGAACTATCGTGGGCAGGTAATAAAGTAACTATTCCTAATTTTTTCTCAATGGGGAATCTTTGTTTTCATGGTAGATACTGTGATTATGTTAGTGTAAGAAATAAAGGGAGTAATTTACTAATTTCCGAGTTGTTTTTCGCAGACGGCCCTGATGCAAGCGTGTCAATATGGTCATTGGGAAGTTGTTCAGACTCTAATACTTTTCAAAGCCAATGTAAATAAAAACTTTACGACGTATAATGGTTTCCAGTAGCCTTCTCTTTTCATTAAGCACATAAATTTATAATAATGTTTGGGTTTCTTTTTTCATTTTTCTAAGATTCACAGGGCAGATTATTTAAATGGAGGGACAGCTCTCCATTTAGCTGCTCTGAATGGCCACACACGTTGCATTCGCCTTCTGCTCGCCGATTACATTCCCAGCATTCCTAATTTTTACAGTGTTTTAAAGAAAAAATCGAAAAACGAAGAACAAGTTGTCGAGTTCGATGAAGGGTACTAAACGTGAAGTGTTTTCTCTTAAATTATGTAACAATTGGATTCTTTTATCTGTGAGAGTTTCTTAAAGTTTTGATTTTTTACTTACTTCTGTTTTCAGTGCACTGTGTGAAGTATTAAGTAGACCTGCAGATGGAGGTGTGACGGCCCTTCATATGGCTGCTCTAAACGGTCATTTTGAGACTGTCCATCTTCTTCTTGATTTGGGAGCATCGGTTTGTGATAAGACTGTCGAAGATGGGACTACGATTGATTTAATTGGTATGCTCGATTTTTTTTTGGTATTTTTTGCAGTCAGATGTGGTATTTATAGTAACCTCTCTGTTCACCTATGTGCTTATCCGACTCTGCTTCTAAATTTGATTTTCTAATGAACTCGTAAAATGAGCCTATAACATCACTTATCGATGATTAATCTCCAATTATTTGGTCTGCAATACAAAGATTTTGTTTGATACTATAAAAGGCTTTTGGAGGATCAATATTTTGCACATATGTGACTAAGAGCAATTCAGATATATGTAAATTTCAAAAAGCAAATAATGCTGTCATATTAAGTCAATTAATCCCAGGAATAGTGCACTTTTTCTTCTTTTTTTTTTGACCTTTTTAGTTTCTTCATATTCACTTACAGGAGCTGGAAGCACGGCACTCCATTACGCTGCATGCGGTGGTAACACACAGTGTTGTCAGGTAAGGGTTATTTAAGAAATAATAAAATGTCCGAGACTATAAATACGACTTCGAACTTAATTTTGATTTTACTTCTTTTTTTTTTCAGCTTTTGATCACGAAAGGTGCCAGTCTTACCACAGAGAACGCGAACGGGTATGGATGTGGGTTTTTTTTTTCATATTTTATTTGTTTGATATATTTGATAATTCATGCTTATTTGATACTTATATGCAGCTGAGATTTTTTTATTTTTTTTCATTTTTTTTTTGAGATTATTGTTTGGTGAATCTAAGCATAGTTATTTTAATTTACCTATCTCATAGCTTGCTTGGAAATATATGATGCCCATTGAAGGTCTTTTTCTTTTGTTCCATATACTCAACACAAAAAATTGGAGATATATATAATGTTAATACAACACTCTTTCCTTATAAAATGATTTTGAAGCTTACTTAAAACTCTCTCCTGAATTTCTTTCTCTGTTTTATTTCTTTACTTATTCTCCTTTCCTTATTTTTTTTTTCCACTCTAACTTCTTATCTGCATTTCAAAAGATGGACACCCCTGATGGTCGCTCGTTCGTGGCATAGAGATTGGCTCGAGGAAATCCTAAGCCAACAACCGAGACGCCTGCCGAAACTCAGCCCTTCGCCTTATTTATCCCTTCCTCTCATGAGCATTGTCGAAATTGCTCGGTCAGCATATATATAAATAAAAAAAAAAAAAAAACATATTAATTCCATTTTTTTCACTGACCAACGTCAATTTTTCTTCTTGTGACACTTTTCAGACAGTGTGGATGGAGAAGCAGAGATTCACAATCGACCTGTTTAGATCCATGCGCCGTTTGCTTAGAAAGAAAGTGTACGGTTGCTGCACAAGGTACTACTCTCCTTACTCAAAACTTGATCGACCGATGTTTTATATAAATAGGCAAAAACGCATTTTTAGTCATGTTGGTTTAACACCATAACAATTTTAGTCCCAAGGTTCCAACTTTTCACCGTCCTGTGATTTACTATTTTGCTGCAAATTTAGTGGAGAAGATTATTATTATTATTTTTATTATTATTATTATTATTATTATTATTATATTATTTTATTACCTTGGGTCGCTACGGAAACAGCCTCCTTGTATAATTACAAGGGTAAGGTCTGTGTATAACTGAACCCCAGACCCCAATCAGTTGGGAATATACTGGGTAGTTGTTGTTGTTGTAAATATTATTTTAATATACCCACTAACAACTAACCATACCACCTTTTTCAAAACTAATCAAACCAAACAAAAAAATCTAAACAAAACAAAAAATTTTCATAAACATAGATTATATATTATTATAGATTATATATTATTATAGATTATATATTATTATAAGAGATCTTGTCTTGTTCGACAAGTTAGGAATAAGGTTTAGGCCTTATTTAAAGGACTCCTTACTATTGTTTTAATTAGTTGATTTTTATTGAAATAAGATATTGTTGAGTTTTGTGAGTTTTAGAGAGAGTATCTCGTTTATCTTTCTCATTCGTACACTTCCCTACATCATTTAGTCCTTTGCTCGACCAATAGTTTCAATAAATAGGCAAAGATTTAGTGTTGCTGGTTTAACGCCATAGCAATTTTAGTCTCAATGTTCTTGGTCATGTGATTTACTATTTTGCTATAGTTTCAGTTCTTTGAGGAATGAAATTGCAACAAAATTTTAAATTACAGTACTAAATATAAAATTTTAAATTACAAGATTTAAATTGCTAATTAAAAATCCAACCCAAAGATATAAATTGAGAATTTGTTGCAATTTCAGTTCTTTGAGGGTTGTAGCTAAATATTAAATTATAGGACAAAAGGCGAAATGCTAGTAGAATATTGGGACTAAAATTGATGTAAACTTGTATTATTTTTTCTCAATCTTTTGTTTGAAAAAAATGCAGGTTGTTTTCACGAGTTTTGTACACACTGCGCCATATACCTATGCTCCACGCACGCCACGTCATCCGTGGGCCGAGGCCCGCCAGGCTCGATTCCTTGTCCATTGTGCCGACACGCCATAGTCTCGTTCGTGAAGCTAGCGGAAACTCGGCCCGTAATCAAGGAAGTGGCCCGAACGAGCCTTTCTCTGCCCTTCTGCGTGTGTTCGGCAGATGCAACCTCACTAGAAGGGTCGTTCGATTTCCAGTGGGGCCGAGTTTCGCCACATGGCCCGAATTTCAGGTCCTTGAGCTGCAAGAGGTTTTCTTCGGTTAGGCTCAGCCCGGGACTCTGCATGGGGGGTTCGGATACGAGTAACTGTTTGGTCAGCCGGGCAGCCGGGCAGCCGGGCCCGTTGGAGGATAGATGTTTGAGGGTTCCGGGTTTCGGGCGGTCGGGTTCACTGAATGAGGGAAGAAGGTGGTTGTGTTCTTTCAGTCAGGCTATGGGATCAGATGGAGATGGATGCTGAGGAGTTTTTGGATTAGTGTTTGATTGATTTTTGTTTGTGTGTGTTTATTTTTTTTTTCTTTTTTTTTTTGCATCATAGTATACAAAGATGAGGTTGGCTTTTTTCTTTTTCCTTTTTATTTTTTTGGAAATTTTTATTGGGTAAATAACTTGATATGTGGATGACGGCGTCTTATGACCGGGCGGAGGCTGCTCGTATCCGGGTTGGAGCCGATGTCCATGTTACGCGTATGATTCATTGGAATCCGCCGGCATCGGGGTGGATTAAGGTCAATACAGATGGTGCTTGTGAGAGAACCACGGGGCTGAGTAGCGCGGGCGGGCTTCTTCGTGATGAATGTGGTAGATGGATTAATGGGTTCCTCCTTAATATTGGGTCTTGCACCATTACGGGAGCCGAACTATAGGGACTTCAGTTAGCATTGAATATGGGGTTTCGATAGGTTATTGCTGAAGTTGATAGCCAGTGTGTAACAAAGATGGTCCTTGGGCACGTTGATGGCCATAGAGCTCATGCATCGCTTGTCGGGGCTATACGTGGATTGATACAGCGGGATTGGAGTTTTAGGATTCATCATGGACATAGGGAGGCTAATTTCACGACATATCGTATGGCATTTTCTAGCATCTAATTCTCCTCTAGGGCTGCACAGGACTTCGTCCCCGTCGAGTGGGATGGGAGCATGGCTGGACCATGATATTGTTGGGGTGTCTTACCCTCGTCGAGTTCTCGTCTAGTACTTTTTAAGGCCTCTGGCCTCCTTGAACATCATCATGTTATAAATTGCAAAGAGGACATGGTTATTGAGTGTTGGGATGAGAAAAACTCTAGTTTCTTGGTGCAATATGCCAAAATTGAAACAATGATATTAGTTTTTATTATATTTTTTTTTTAACAAAAATAGGATAAATTACAGAAAATAAAACTACCCATGAGATTTAGAGAAAAACACCAAAAAAGAAGAAGAAAAGCAATTAAAATCTAGAATTCCAAATGATACTTTACTGTTTAAATATCTATCAGTGACTCAATTAATGTGTGATTTAGGTGTATGGAAATATTGATCAGCCAAAATTTGTGTTTGTTGTAGACAAAAGAGCATAATTGTGCGTATGTCTATATACACGGACTAATTTTCTCTTTGTTTATTAGCAGATTTGTGTTGAATTAATGGATTGATATGGATATGAACAAAGCGCTACCCATGCACAGGTCCATTATAAATGGGCCAAGCCCAATAGAGAATTTCATCATCGGAAATTATTGGTTCGGGTTATTTTTATTGGTTCGAATTTAAGGTATATATAATAGGGAGATGCGGTCCCGTTACGGAACTATTCTGTCGTGTTTACAACTGTTAGATCAGATATTTTCGACAATTATATGATGATTTAACGGTTACAAACTCGACGGAATAGTTCGTAACGAGACCGTAGTATTTCCATATATAATAAATCGGGATTCACAAATAATAATAAAACTAAATTCTAAAACCATATTGGCATTGCATATGAAATCTCCTCATAACCCTGCCCTGTACACATAGGAATTAATTCCGTATAAAGCTCATACAGTATAACATCTCTCTCTCTCAACAAACAAAAAAAAAATAAAAAAATAAAAAAATAAAAACAATTTTTTCTTAAATAAAAAAATTAATTGATTTGTCAATAAACTGAAATATTTTTTTCCCCTTTAAAACATATGTAAAATATATTAATTAAGCCTCCAATTTACTAGCAGCACTAACAAGATACCGCATAACGTCCACCTGAACCCTAAGGGAGGAGATATAATCTAGGGTTTCGCGGACCAAACACCGCTCGTCCATTCTCTCTCCTCCCGGTACAAGCCTCTTAAGCACGCGCATCTTGCTCCTCACGAGCCTTCTCGCCACAACATCCGAGCTCGATTTCATTCGCCGAGGTACAACCCTAGTGATGCGACTTTTTCGTAAAATCCTCTTGCTGCATGCAATCGCCAAATTATTATTATTATTATTGCGGCTGCTGTTGTTGCTGGCTGGTAACTGGGACTTGTGGCCCAGTATTTGTTGGACTAGGATTCTACTAGGCTCATCTGACGATGAGACGAGGTCTTCCATTAGGGCCCGACTCCAGTGCGTCGTGGCCTTCCGGGTCGAGGCTATGGCTGCATCGGCCGATAGTTTGATGGCCCTCTTTTGCTCGAGAATTCCCATATTGCCCTTGTGGGAACTAGTGTACACGTGGAGGCCCTTTATCCATTTCTTGAGGAATTCCTTTTTGAGAGTGGCTGAATTACTCATTATGCTGGATAATTAAGGATACATAAAGGAGTTAGTTAAGTAGGCCTAATAATATATATACTACAATTAATATGAGAAAATTTTGACTAATCCATATATCTTATTGGCCTTTTTAATGCTAAAAAAAAATAAGACTCTTAATCTAGAACCCTATATCAGCTCTTTAATAATTGATAGTTTGAGTGAAATATGCATGAAGTAAGAACAAGAAATCAAATTTTATGAAAATCTTGCTAATTATTTAATATGGCTAATAGGTTGATTAGTGAGCAAGTCGAATGAATATAGATTCGCTATTGATAGCTATTCAACTATCACTTTCCACTCGCTGATCACTTGATCTTTCGGAGGCTCTACGCTGAAAACCTTAATTCTCACTGCTTTGCAGGTTCATTATCGACAAATATCCAAGTTATCACCGGTTTATTTGGTAAAGCCACAGCGTCTAATGTAAGAGAGTATCGATATTCATATCATCAAAAGTTAACNNNTCATCAAAAGTTAACAATAATACAAATCATAATAACATTGCATACCTTGGTTTCATTGAACTAATATAGCGGAATTTCAAATGTACAGTCGAGAAAAAAAAAGAGGCACAAGAAACAAAATTTTGCAGAAGGAAATGAAGATCTTCTTCGGGATCCAAATAAGTTTAGCAGAAAACAAGGTTTTTCTTTAATATTATATTGAAAAAAAAAAGAAAAAGAAAATAAATAAGAGAGAAGAATATTATTGAGAAATGAGAAGAATACGAGGCCTAAAAGCAATTATATATGATTGGTGGTGGGCAATTGGAGAAATTAAGACACATATCACATGCAAGCACATGCGAGAAAAAACCCTAATTTAACTCATATTGTTGACATTTTTCTCTGGATTTTTAATATATTTAAGGGAAATATTAAGGTCCCGGAACCATTCCGTTGAGTTTTGTAACCATTAGATCATTATGTAATCGTCAAATTATCATATTACCGTCAGAGATAGTTGATCTAACGGTTGCAAATCTCGACAAAATAGTTGTGTAACGGGACCGTATCATCTACCGATATCTATGTATATTAAATATAGATAGATACTTTTGATTAAATAGTTGTTATTATAGCTAGGAAACTCACAGGTATCTTAGCTCGTGATAAAATCTTGATCTTACACCTGTAAAGGTCACTTTTGTGTGACTACATAACAACTACATATATATATAAATCATCCCAAATGTGAAAATCGGGCTTTAATTAGACCAAATGTTTGATGGACATTTTTCCGATGATATAAATTTTTATATCAGATAATCTAACAGTTAAGCAGGTTGATCGGTCATTTTTTTGATTAAAATGTGTAATTTTGCAAATAAATATCGTACTTTTTTTTAATTATGTCGGTTTTTAATAAGTGATATTTCAATTTGAAAGTATAAGCATATTTATTTTTAAAAACGTATGATTGTCTAATCGTTATACCTGCCTATAAACTCAATCTTATTGCAATTCTTTCACAAATAATTCCTATGTGAGGAAGTCTAACATATGAATTTATGATATATAATTTGGATTTCAATAATTTTTAAATGGGCAATGATAGTTGATTAATTTACATACAAATTCGATGAATTCGGGATCTATTATTGATCACCGAAAGGTATAGAGACTATATACAATGTCATCATATCTTAGACAGCTGCTAATACCAAGATATATACAAGGAATATGTCAACATATACATAATACACTTAACATTTTAATAATTTTATACATTACAAATTTACTTTATGATTTTGTGTAATAAAAACAAAGTTCTCTAGAGAAGCATAAGTTAAAATTTAAGTTATTCGCATCATGGCTTTGCAAGTTCCAAATGAAAGAGGCAATGGGTTTTGGTTATCTAAATTGGGTGCCATATATATATGAATCTCTATTAGAAATTTGGACGTTAATTTTTTAAACAAGTGCTTAATTATATATGTAATTAAATCTTTGATTAAAATATACCATTAGAGCCTATAATAGACGCAAAGTATGTTTGATAAAACTAGTCGATAAGCTAGCTGATAGCTGATAATAGCTTATCAATAATTTTTTAGCTTATGACATAACTTATGACTTATATATAACTGAAAAACTAGCTTATATGATAAGCTAGCTGAAATAAAAAATTTCAACTAGTTTATTTGAAAAGCTACATAAAGAAACTTATCAAATAAGTTCGAGTTTTTTAAAAAAAAGCTCGCCCTACCAAACGAGACTTATTTGAATACAAGGAGCTTATAAGCTAACCAAATAAGTTATAAGCTAGCCTATTTATCTACCAAACATAGTCGCAATATTACTCTAACTAATTATAAATATATAAATAAATAAATAAAGAGATCTTTTATTTTATATGAAGTCTTTTATTTGATGTGGACATCACATCATATATATTAATTTGCATCCAAATGTCAGTTTTATCTTTCATCTAATCTTGAATTTTCAAGTTCTTTGGGATTGTTTACCCATTATCTTATACTGTTTTATAAATTCTTCTATTTTGAATTTGTATGTCATCTCTTCACACAACATGAAAGGTCATCTATTTCTCATTGTGCGCTAAAATTTTAAATTAATAATGTATTTGGTAATTCTTAACTTTTGAATAATTGCTAATAACATGTAAACTCGCGATTTTAACTAATGTAAACAAAATTCTGTTAGAAACGGGGAAAAAACGAGTGTGGTTTCACGCAGATAAAGCACACCAAGACATGGAAAGCCCAGATGAAGTCCAAGTGGGGTTCTATCTCAAAATCAATTGGTGGTTTGAGGAGTAGCTCATTAGACTTATAAATTAGGTTTTATTTTTCTTATATAAACGATGTGTGACAACTCACAAGTGAATATTCCAATACGTCCCCTCACTTGTAGGTCTTTAATAAGAAAGCCCAAGCCCTTGTGTGCCCAAGCCCAACTAGAAACAGACTCTCATTAACGGGTACGTGGGGAAAACGGATACGTCATCGCACGAACCCAATAGAACCGACTTTGATATACCAAGTTAGAAACCGTTTAAAAAACTCATGCGGCCCCACACAGATGAAGCGCACCGAGACAGGGAGAGCCCAGATGAAGCCCAAGTGGGGATCCATTCCAAATCCAATTGGTGGTAGGAGGAGTAACTCATTAGACTTATAAATTAGGACTATTTTTCCTATACAAACAATGTGAGACAACTCACAAGTAAATTCTAATAAACTTTATAAGACTATATATACAAATGCTGGTATGTTAGGCTGCCTAATGATTAGACGGTCTATGCTCTAAAATGTAATTAAAAAAAAGAATAGACTAACATAATTATGTTAAAATATGTGTTGAAATAAGATAATCATGTATCTATGTGGCCGTTTGGTACTTAGGATAAACCAAATCAAGATAAAAAAGTGTAAATTGGGCCCAACCCAAATAATTAGGGCATTGATTTGGGATGAAAGCAAAAGTGGTTCACATGCTTTCGTTTAAGCCTGTGACAACAATTAATCCGTCGTCGTTCAACGTACTTTTGCTCCTAATTATTCAATTTTCCCAAAAGTTTGCAATTTATTCTCCTTTTTGCATCAATTAATGGTTGTAATTTATGTAATAATTTTTGTTTTTTTTTTTATTTTTTTGGTCAATTTTTCCCGATCGTCGTATATTAAATCGAAACTCTTGAACCGGTCTATATGTCTAACATTCCTTTAATTTAGTCCGGTTTTATTGTATGATTATATGGCAAATTGTCACCAAAAAATCTCATTAATATAACTCTACAATTTTGACTATAAGTTAGTCAAAATAAGTGTATTATTTTTTACCGTAAGACAAGATTTTAGCGTGTTTCAAAAAATGCAACATCCAATTAAGTTGTTTTAACTAAATTTTTGTCAACTCTTAAAAGTACATAAGAATTAATTAAATTACCGTCTTTAAAGTTACCGATATACTAAACCAATTTACAATTGATTATTGTAATTAATGCATGAAATTAATATTAACTTTCAAATGTGTTTGTGTAATTAGGAATTATAATAGAAATTGATATAAAAAGTCCGTATTTATTTATTTATTTTATGTAGATTTATAAATTACCCACACGCGTGCACGTATTTAAAAGACTCTGGGCTTTTATCGAGCTAATTAAATATGACTGATAACTAAACGCATCGAATATAGAGTTCGAGCTCAGTTCGCATACCAAAATTATCTAAATAAATCCGAGCATCAACAAGCCAAACTCGGGTCATTAACTAAACGAGTTTCAAATTGAGCTTAGACGACTCAAGCTCATTCATCAAAATTAACGAGTCAAACTTGTGTCCTAATGAACCAAGTCGAGCACATGAACAACTCGTTTATCTTACTATGTGGTTTATTTCAAGTGCTTATATGATTGAAAATTATAAATAAAATTAAATATTTTATCAAAAGAATATCACCAATTGTTAATGATCGGTGGAGATGCAATTATAGTGCTATACAACTATTTATTCATCAATCACACATGCAGAATTTCATGTGCTTTTGACAAAGGCTAAAAATAATAAAAAAATAAAAAAATAATAAAAAAAATTGTTGTTAAGGTTGTTCTAACAATAATAATGTTTTATCTTATAAAAAAAAAATATCAATACCATGAAATATCATTGAATTTTAGATTGAGGTTATACACTTTGGAAATCAAAAAAAATCACACATTGCTGAGTGCAGACGAGTAATTACAATGACAAAATTAGGAAGATTTATAGCAAAATACAGAAATAGCCGAAGCATAATGGGGCTATCCCAGCGTTGGGCCGAGGGATGTCATGATCCAAGCATAATGGGCCCAAAGTGTGGTTTAAGTTTTCGTAATGGAAGATATGGGCTCGGCCCATGGGCGGAGCCTTATTGGGACCAGTGTGAGCTTAAGCCCACACTGGAAAAAAAAAAAAAAACTAGTATTAACCTAGGATGAATTTAGTATATTTGCAGATAAATAGTTATTAAATACATGAATGTAATATGAAGTATATTGATTAGTATGTAGTGTAAATTCCTCTAGTGTTGACCTATATTGTTTAATATAAAAAATAATGATTATGTCATATCAGTCCAATCAAAACTGCTCAACTCACAAAGACTAAACTCAATATTACTACTAGCCCATGTGAGCCCAATAAATAAGTTTAACATAATAAACTAATAAAGCATTTAAAAAAATAATTAAACAAGAGAAAAGAGTACATAAATCACGCAGACAAATACAGAGGGAAATAAGAAGATGGAAAAATAGAGGGAAAAAGGAAAGAGTCAAAGAGTTTGCCAATCTATACGATAATACTACTTACAAGATAACGAAATTATTTCTGTTTGTTTTAATAGAGGTAAAAATTACTCTTCTTTATTTTTATAGATAGTGGTAAATATATTTTTTTTTTATGTAGAAATTGCACATTCAAGCCCTTTTTATTTTTTTCTATTACTACAATTTAAAGTGTGCTATGTTAAAATGGGGAATTTCATTATTGTAAATTTATAATATTATTTTTGTATATCTTGAAAGAAATTTTGGAAAAAGGACATGTCAACAAAATTATTGTGTCTTAAAAGAAGATACTTTGAATCCAACGAGGGAAGTTCTAGTATCTTTGGGCAGAAAAAGTATAGGACGAGAAATTCTGGAATCAATGCGAAATTTAGGCCCCCACTCATTATATTTGCTAGATCCGCCTCTGGAGCTTGGACCAACCATTAGAGGTCAATGACCCATTTCGACTTTGCTTTACAAAACTAGACCGTAAAGTGGATGGCAGTTATCTCATATGTATAAGATTCACTATTCGGTCGATTCGCTCTCGGATCTCACATTTCTTTCGCGAGGGGAATCGGCCTGTTGACTTCCTCACTGACATCGGGTCATCCTCCCCCTAGAGCGCATTCTCTACCCTGACTATATCTCTCTCTGCCTCCGCACTCTCATACGGATGGACCACATGAGATACTCTTCATTCAGATTTGCGTAGTCGCTCCTATAGTTTGGCGCATATGCCACACTGTGATGTAGACTTCTTCGCCGGGACTCTCCCCAGACTACTATTTATTATTATTTTTTTTTTCGCTGCAGTTGCCAGCTTTTCATTGTATTTTTTTCTTGCTTTTGTTTTTGGTTTTTCGTTTGACTTGATGTTATTCAGACATTGAACTTGTGGCGTTGTGATCTTTCAACCCATTGGCATTTTTTATATACAAATTGGGTTTGGCCTTAACCCTCACCCTCCGGTGTTGTTTAAAAAATAAAATAATAATAATAATAATAAAATTGGATGGCAGTATGGCTCACAAGTTATTAAAAAGAAAAAAAAAAAACGGTTATAATTAGGATTATTCAAAGAAAAAAAAACAATGAGATGAAAAATCCATATACAATTTTTTATTACCCTAAAAACTTTTGGAAAAACGAATTACTTGGTAAACTTAATACTATATAGTTTATTGTACCATAGGTCCATAGCTGCAACATTTCAAATTTAGCATTTGTTCTGCTTCAATGATCAAATTTAAACACAGCAATAAATTATTCTATGATTTTTCTTTTCCAACCCTTTTGTTATTGTAATTTGTACCTTATATTTTCAAGATTGTTGCGACATTGGACTATCAGAGCCCCGGGGTTCCAATTTCCATAGTATCACTCAACAAAATGTTGACTGGTCATCTGAAATAGATTAGGATATATATTAAAAACAATATTAAAAATAATAATAATAATAATAATAATAAGTATCGCCCTCAAAGACCCCACAGGCACCAAGTTGTCTTTTGATGCATATAAATTCACACACAATAAATTAGCCACGGTTGGTACAACTAACCTTTCCTGTCATCTTTCTTTATGTTTGAAAAAGGTGGCCCAAAAGTCCACTTCAATTTTGGTGTCCGGTATTTGCGACTCTACTCTATTGTCCCCAAAGCCGAAGGCCCTCATCAAACCATTCATAGTTTCGAGTAAAAGAGTCGTAGCTTGATCGAACTCGAGTTCATGATACTGAGTAGAAGAGTCGTAGCTTGACCGAGCTTGAGCTCATGATACTGAGTAAAAGAGTCGTAGCTTGACCGAGCTTGAGCTCATGATACTGAGTAAAAGAGTCATAGTTTGACCGAGCTCGAACTCATGATACTGAGTTTGAACTTGAGCTCAATTTAGTTCGACACAGTAAAGACTGAGACCGATAATCGAACTTTTGAGCTCAATTCAGTTCAACTCAATAAAGGTGGAGACTGATAATCAAACTTGAATTCAAAACAGAGTTCTCTCAACTTGACTAGAGGTAAAGTTAAATTCTATCTCTACTCAACTTGTTAACTAGACGATATAGAAACTAACTTATAGAAAAACATACATATATATAAGCTACAATATAACAAATCAATGAGAGCTAATAACAAGAAACATCCTCAAAATAATACCAATAATAGTCTGAATATCTGTAAAAATCCAAATAAAAAAAAAAAAGAATCCAATGTACACCTAGATACAGCAGGGACATATGCAGCTCATGAAATAATACCAAAAAGAAAAGAAGCTCAAAGCCTTCATCCACCATCCAAGGCCCGAGGTCCGAATCTTATCTTCAAGGATAACGCTTCCAGGCATTGTTGTCTTCCCGGTTGTTCCTAAACGCACAGCACCCAACCGAGTAAACAATGATTAAGAACACAAGGAAAATGATGTTTATAACGGCAACCCTCTTCCAGTCGGTCTTGATGTTATCGAGAAGGCCAGCCTTGCACGAGTCGCATTCATAGCAGAGCACTCTCGGCTCATTGCTCCACCGAGCACAGTCCGGGTTGGCAGATGCTGGTGTTTGTGGGCTTGTCCAGTTCGTTGGGCTCACGTACGTGAAGTTGCAGTCGTTCGAGGGCTTACAGCATCCAGACTGGTAATTTCAATGAGAAAACGGAAAACCTAAAGTTAAAGTGCCAAGCTATGGGGGAAAAAATAGTTTACTAGCAACCATAATTTAGAAAGGAAAAAAAACAAAAGGACCATAAGAGCAAAGCATTTTACAGAACAGTCAGATGCAGAAAAGCCACTTTCCCAAGCTAATAATTGGAGAAACCAATTTAAAGGCACTCAACTTTTTCTCAACCCTAACACAACATAAAGCAAAAAGAAAGATTGTGGAGCAAAAGTTTCTATCCAAAATACAGATTTCATTGCCTACACTGCACATACTGCTGATAAACAAACATATCTGTTTTATCTCAATCTTTATAGTCAAAGCAAGAATCATCATCACAAACCTCCCAATATTTGATTCTATACAGTATCCCTCTTTTTCCTTTTTCTTGAAATAGTGTAGATGAAGAATTCATATGAAATTAAGTGAACTTTCTAAAGCACAAACAGGCCAGTCCAGATCTAGAACCAATATTCAAGAACCCAAGAACAACTAAACACAAATCCTCAAGATATCAACAAAGTACTCAAGAACCCAAGAACAATTTAACACGAATCCTCAAGATATCAACAAATACTCAAGAACCCATGAACAATTTAACAGAAATCGATCGACCCAGAATAATATTTCAAAGAAAAAATAGAAAAAAATAATTATACCTGAAGCGCAGATAGATGCTCTCGGTAAAAATCGTCCACCGGGGTCGACCCAGCCTGAAGCAGCCTCTGGCAAATGTTGCTGTCAACCAAACAGCTCCTAACCCGGCCCCAGTGGTCGTTGACCCTGTTCTGCAGCCAGTTCGAGTAGTCCCCGAGCCTGTACTCCCTGTACCCCCTGCCGGAGATCACCTCGCCGGCGCCCCTGTTGGTCACCACGAAGGCGAAGATCGTGAAGCAGAAGAGGAGGACAATCAACAGGAACATCACCAGCAGGTAAACCCACAGAAGCCACGAAACCCTGCAGCAGGAACCGACGAGCCCGGCTATGGACACGAGTAGGACGAAGACCCCGAGTGCGATGACCGGCCGGTCGAGGAACCGCTCGCACTCGGTGTTGGCCTGCCGGGAAAGCCATATCCCGCCGCCGATGATCGGGATCGAGAGGAGAAGCGTGATGATGTTCAGGAGCCCGACTAGATTGTTACTGCAACGCACCATGATTTTGATTTTTTTTTTTTTCGCTTTTCGATTTCGAATTATCTGTAACGGATCGAAAGGATTTGTCGGCTTTTTCTTGAATGATTGAGAGTATGGATGGGTGGAGATGGTTGTTGATATTTATAGTGGAGAAAATTGAGAAGGGTTCTTCGGAGAAGGCACAGAGGGGAGTTAAATATGGCTGCAATGGAAGACGCGTGGGCGCGAGCCGCCGTAGCGTGTACGAGCGTTTCAGTTTGTGGTTAACAAATTGTATTGAATGTTTGTTTGCAAACAAATCAAGGTAATATTTGAATATGAAATTTAAACACACTTTCCATGATAATAGTCATATAATTGTTAGTCACATCTTTTCAAATAAATATAGGGTAAATAATAATTTACAATCAATCTCTACTATACGGGAATATGACTTTTGCAATATAAATTTATTGTTTCGACATAGAAACTATAGGTTTAATCATTGCTCTTAGAATGAGCGAGTTAAAGAACTCGAGCATGTTATTCAGTTGCATATTACACTTTGAGTTGCAACTATAGTTTGACATTGACCATTGATTTGCTGGTTTCTGAGCGAACCATCCAAAAATTTCTTTGTCCCTTCCTTATAGTTCTTTTATTGCATCTATAAGTCGAAGACTCTTGTGGACCGGACTGCTCTCCACATCAAGTTTTTCAGGGTTAATCCTTCAAATGAAGCCCTAAAGTTTTTATATCATTGTTGGACACATAAACTTTTCTAAAAATCTGGCAGTATAGTTTCAATTGCATTTACCAGCCTTTTTGCTTGTCTGATATTAATGTATAAGGAAAATGAATTTCAATTCCCAAATCTCATTTCAACAGTTCAACAAACGGAAAACCTATGCCATATTTTTTTAGCTTTATTTTCTACAACAGGATATGAAAAATGATACATGTAGTTGTTCCATCAACCCAAATTGCAGTCAGTAGAACACCACAATAAGTAGTTTTTAGATGACAATCATCTAAGCATATCACCTTCCTATAAACTTTAAGCAATCTTTTTTTTAAAGCACCAACAAATATAAATTCTTTTAAACAACGACTCTTCTTCTACTAGTTTGCTTTTCATTTTTACAGTGGTCCTAGGGTTGGTATTTTTAATTACTTTAGCATAAAATAAAAGCATAGCATATTGCCCACAGTTAGTCCTCACATCTACTTTTTTTCTTTACATCTCTACCATTATTGTCTCTACTAGTCATTCAAAATTACCTAATATCTTGTTTTTGTAAGTTCCAACTATCTATTTTAGAGTAACATGACTTACGTTTTGGTTTCTATGACACTGTATGTCATAACTTGCACGGTGTCTTCATCTTAAATTTTAGATGAATACATGAGCCAAAGACTTGACTTATTATTGTATTTTACAAAGTTGCTAATTGTCTTTCTAAACATGGCAAAGTCAGGAAATCTCGTGCCCAATTCAAATTACCCTAGCCAGATCACACAATTTTCCACGTGGCATTTAGTTTTTGTCCCCTTACAAGAATGGACTCGGATGTGGCCAAGTCATCCCCGCGTGACGTCCGTTTACATTAACAATCTTCTACACGTATTTTATTTATTTTTTTAATGACCAAGTACATATATGTTCAGAATGAAACTATCTACCTACTTCATAGTAACATCAATATTTAAATTGTTAGTTAAAAAAATAAAAAATTACGATTTCAAATGTTCAATGTATTAAAATATCAAATTTCATTAGTAGTTATACTTTATTAATTTTAATAACATAATTAATGTTGCTAAGCTGTTTTAATAAGATAAATAATGCTGCTAATTTAACATATCAGGCAGAAGTGAAAGTTACTTCTAATAACTTATTTCAAACTTTAGGACCAGTGATAAAAAAAAAATTAATATTATTTCATATACTTAATTAGTCAATGATAAAATGTGATAACGTGAAATCATAATTTCTAGGAAATTTCGAACAATCAAAGTTAGATTACCTTTGACTGTGTCATCATCTTCTGATCTGTGAATGTCTAATTATTTTTTAATTGTGTGTAAACACTAATTTATTCTTGTAGAATATATGAATTGTTAGAAAACAAAAACAATGGTCATTTGTTTATAGAAATTTTTGGTTTTGGTTAGATTTTTTAGTTTGGTCTGGTTAATTTTGAAAAACGTAGTATGATTAGTTGTTGGTGGGTATATTAAAATAATATTTAAAATAAAATAATTAAATTTATTTTGATGTAGAAGTAGAAGAAAGATGATTTGATGCAATAGTTAGTTAAAATAATGTGAGTGGATGAATAGTGAATTAAGGTTGATGTGATGTGTATGAATGATTGATTGATATTATTTAATTATATTGATGAGATAGTGGAGTTGAGTTAAAGTTGAGTTAAAAAAAAGTGGTTGAGTTAAAATGTTGGAATTTTTTTGAAAATTTTCATAAACAAACATGCTTAGCGTTTCATCTTTGTCTTTGTAAGAAAAGAGGGCAAAACGGGTGCAGTCCCACGCACATGAAGCGCACCACCAAAAGTAGGGTTAGCCCAAATGAAACCCAATGTGAGACATCTCACAAGTGATATTTTAACACGCCTCCTCATTTGTGAAGTTGTGAGACAAGAAGTTGTGAGGCAAAACGGGTGCCAGTACCACGCACGTGAAACGCACCAAACACGCGTGAAGTTGTGAGGCAAAACGGGTATCAATCCCTTGCACATATTTTAACATGTCCCCTCACTTGTGAAGTTGTGAGGCAAAATGGACTTGTAAAAAGTTGTGAGGCAAAACGGGTGTCAGACCCACGTACGTGAAGCACACCAAAGAGTTAGCTCAAATGAAGTCCAAGTGAAGTTTCATCCAAAACCAATTACTAGAAGGAGGAGTAGCTCACTAGACTTATAAATTAGACCTATTTTTCCTGTATAAACGATATGGGAAAACTCACAATTGATATTTTAACAGTCTTACACCACAAACTTTTGTATGAGATGGTAGTTATCATATTTTTTATTAAAAAGTTACTAGTACTAATACCCATGTACAACATCGGTGTTGAGTTAATGAATACATGTGTAAAATTATTTATTTCTAATACCAAACCTAACTCTAGAGCAAAAATAATATAAAAACAACATCACGAAGCATAGATTTTCGCCATGTCAGCATTCGAAGCGTGAGAATCTGCCACCTAGGCTCAATAAATTTTGAATTAATATATATGGAAGAATATTTATGGCGCAAAACGTTATATTTTGTTAATGTTAAAATGACTGTCTACCATTAAACACGTCTAACATCGGCCTCAATTAGCCTTACGAGTGTGTGGTTGGGTTTTTTCTTATTTAAGTTGCAGATAGAACTATTATATATATATATATTTTTTTTTTTTGTCTTTTTAATACATTATAACTAATCAACATCAATATCTTAGTTCTTTCAAATGCCACAGAGATTATAGTAAAATAAAACTGTGGGAAATATCCGAATTATCTTAGTTTAATTATGTGAATTCAGTTTCACAACGATTTACTAATTGTAACAAAATTATTTTTTACTGAATTATTTATTTCCTATTTGCTGTTGTGTTTATCATATCATTTGTATATGTAATTATATTTTATTTATGGCCAATTCTAAAAAAAACCAATTATCGAAATTCCAATTAAATTATTTTTCCCCAATACCGCAGCCCAGCGAACAAAACAAAAGGATATTCAGTCAACAATTTATTGATCAGATTCGAACAACAATTCAGCATAAATCAATTCATCAATAACTAAAAACTGCAAAATAAAACACAGTTAACTCCCAAATAAACACCAATTATACGATGTTTAATTGGCTCAGAACAATGTTCTCTATCAAATTTCAAATGCATCAGTTTACTTCAAGCAACTCGACGAACTCGTGCATTTGAACAAAAGAAACACGAGAAACAACAATCAAACATTTACTACAGTTCTTTTAATTTATTTGATTTCATACCGAACACGAACAAACGAGCTTCAAGGTTCGAACTGAAAATTTTAAACAGCAGACAAACTACAGAGGCCCCGGGAACGTTCCATTCTCCCTCTGCTCATTCCACTTATCAATCTGAAAAAAGAAAGAGAAAAAAAAAGAACAATAATGTGGTTACCTAATGGAAACCCAATAGTCGAACAAACAAAATACTGTCAATATAGCGAAAATTCAAATCCAAATCCACAGCTAATTCTGTGAGTTGGGTTAACATAGTATTTTGAATTTTCTACAAATGAGCAATAATGTAAACAAAACTAAGTGTTAGTATATTAACAGCATTTTAAAGGGCCTAAAGGTACAAGATATCTATGATGACCCAGTGGTTTTACGGCCAAAAGTTCTGAAAATGAAAGGAAAGCATATGGAAACTGCTCCCAATTTTGAATAGCCTATCGCTGGCCAAAATTATAACATCAGTTTTCACCAAATGCATAAAGAAAGATCAAATAAGTAATGAGTATAATGCCAAAAATACGAGTGCTCGAACATGTAAAATGATAGAGGAGGTCGAGAGGAATAAAATTGTTTCAGAATACTCGGTGCTTATTTTATCCAGATCTAGATTGGTGCTTAATAGTTGAGAATTTGACTGATTGATTTCGGTAAGTGAAATATATACTTTTGTATAAATCATCCCCGGATCTTTTACTACTTACAACAATCTATGCACCATCATTTCTAATTTTCTACATTTGCTTTTCATTCTTGAACTTTAACTACCCTCAAGACTACACGAGCAAAATCATAGAAACAAAATTTAAAGAAAAAGCATAGCAGGCCATCAACTCACCCATTCGCCAGGGCAAAGGGAACGGTAGTATTTGGCAAATTTACCACAATCATCAGATTCTTCACCCTTAGCAGCCACACACCTAAAACCGAAAAAACGAATTTTCATTAACTGGACTTTAAGTCAAATTGTTTCACTAATTGTCACTATAATTACCTCATCAAAAACTGACAACATAATATTCAGCTTTACTCTCTTTCTTTTCTTCTTCTTTCATTTCATTTCTTCTTTTGGCATTTCCCGCAATTTCAAATTAAAGGAAAAAATAAAACTAAACAGTTTAAGGCAGTTGTTCATGTCAAGATGCCTCATGCAAGAATAACGGCCCAAGCGGGTCAAGACTTAGAGATGCATGCCTTTTACTCGACAGTGATGATTTTTTTTTTTAAAAAAAAAAATCTACTCGTGACAAGATTTTACACCAAATAGTTCCATTTACATTGTTAACTTTTATTATGTGAATTTCAATAGTTCTCTTCATTTTATCATCAAACGGATGTAATGCATCCACCTCAATTACAACCTCTCTATTTTCACACAAAAGATCTGAATATGTTTATGCGTTATCCAATCTAACATACAAGAACTGCACCAGGTAATAATGCTCCAATCACTCGTAAAACAAAATCAAATCACCCAAGCAAAAATTAAGACTTGTATGAAAATTCAAGGCATTTCTAACCAAGCATGGCGATCAAGGAACCAAAACTCAAGATAGGCAAAATCAATGTAAAGATATCACACTAAAGAGAAGAAAAAAAAAATCAAAACCAAATACATACGCATACATTATCGGATCGATTGTCACCACATATCCAGTGTAACCATTCCCAGTTTCGTAACCAACCAGCACAAATTTCAACTTCCATTCATGAAGATTAGTCACAACTAAAAAGAGGGGAAAAGGGGGCCCAAATACAACTGTAAAAATGTCCACCAACCTGTGAAATTCAATGTAACGGGTGAAACAATGCCTGGTTTGATTTGTGGTTGGGAACCGAAAATCAGCAGGAGCAGTTTTTAGCTCAATCTGAAACATCAACTCAAACAAAAATCAACTACGAGAATGCACTATATTCATTCAAATACAACGAAATATCCGAATAATCAACATCAAACCAAATACCCCAAAAAATAATAATAAAAAAAAAACAGCAAAAATCAGAGGACAACCCTATTAGCAAAATCGAAAATTTAACATCAGAACATGAACATAGGCCAAAAATCACACCGAATCATTACAATCTTTGTTGAAAATTTAACGTCAGAACATGAACATAGGCCAAAAATCACACCGAATCATTACAACCTTTATTAAAAATATAACGTCAGAACATGAACATAGGCCAAAAATCACACCAAATCATTACAATCTTTCGATTCAATAACCGTAAACAAAAGGCCACAGACTAAACAGACGAGAAACAACAAAGCATTTTAAGGAGGGGATTTGGGATTTCATCACGAATCAATAATCGAACATCTAATTAACGCATAAAAACATAGCAGAAAATGGATTTACCTCATCCATGGAGATGGGATCTACGAGGCAAGGGCAACTCTTCGAAGGGTAGAAATGTTTGGCGACTGAAAAATAGTGTACATTTTTGGGCCTATGCTATGTATATTTTATTGACCAATATGAATGGGACTTTGGAGCAAAAGGAGTGATAATAGGAACGGTTCGAATTTTTATATTTTCTAAAATTTATCTCATTTTTATATATTTCTATTATTTTTAAAATTTGATTGTGGATTTTTTTTATAATAATTTGTTTTACATAATATTTTATAACTTCAAAATTTAAAGTATTCAATAAATTAGAGATTATTATGTAGCTTTGGGGAGATTCTACGGTATCGTTATGGAACTATTCTGTCGGGGTTTATAACGGTTAGATCAACTATCCATGACGGTTACATGATGATTTAACGGTTACAAATTCCGACCGAATGATTCCGTAACGGGATTGTAGCATTTATCGTACTTTTGTAGAGACTATATTTGAATATGAAAATATGTAAATTTAAAAAAATAATAATAATTATTTAGTCATTAGTCAGCCAACCAACGACACTATCGTTGATTGCCTTCTCCAACTCACAATGCTTGTACCTCAGCTTCGTATTCCGGCAAAACATGCCACGAGCCCTCTCTTATGCATCTCATCGAGCATCTTGTTCCCCTCGAAAGTCCTTTTTTCGACGCGAAAAGTCGATTGCCATTGATCCGTAATTGTCCAGGCTCGGAAACCAGCCTCTTAGCAAAGCCTCGTCGATCAAACTCTTCACCTGATTAAGGCTCATTTCGTCTTTGTAGTATACCTGGCCCGATTCGAACGTTTAGGACCCTCGAGACCTTTACATACAAATCCTTCTCGAGTAACTCAACGACCTTCTCTACCTCCCGAAAATGCGCAAGGCAATATCCAAGTGGTTCGACTTAGGGCACCCACGAGCAGTTTCAAGGAAGCCATTCGAGACTTTATCTTCCTCCCGCGAAAATTCTCTACGAAAAAGTGTTAACTTTTATTCCCCTACACCGAAAGAATTCGTGAAGTCTACACAATTGAACTCGAGGTGATGCACTGATTCAGGACGAATGTATTAACCTTGTTTCGAGCAAGAGAAAGCTTTCAAAACCTCACGATCACGCAAGGCCAAAACCTTAAGGTTCTTCAATTGATAATTGTCTCGACAAAATCTTTCAATCTCGGCAGCCAGCCAGCCCCAACTGGCTGGCTAGGATTCAGATCGTGGTAAGCTGGGCATCGGTCCATTGTGATAAAGATCACAAGACTCATGATTAGCAACAACATCCGAATGGGACGATCAAAATACAAGCCATGATTAACATAACAGTACACGAACACGGACAAAACCCCCTTGCTACATCAAATGCACTAAACAATAGTCAACAATAGGCAAATCAAAGAAGCGCAAACAGCACATTAAAACCAATAATAATAATAACAACAATGAAGTTCTATTCTCGATTTGTCAAATGGCTGAAAACCGCCACTGCACAGTTGGTTAATCACAGGTATAACTTGAGATCCCCTATATGAAACACGGGCAACCAGGCTAGTTCACTTTCTTCAACTAAAAAAGGAAAAAAAAATAATAATAATAATAACAAAAAGATAAATAAAAGAAACTAAAAAACGGGCACCATAGCCAGTTTTCAACCATCCAAATCCGAGCATAGGATACATCATACCCGTCCCCAGGAAGGGTTAACAGCGGCATTAGCAGCAACTTCAACCACTGGACCGTTTGTAATTTGAGGCCCAACCACAAATCCACCAACAGCATATGGTTTAGCCCCATCCACCGTAGGCTCAGGAATCGTATGAAGATAAGGCCCGCCAGAAGTGTCTGGACAGCTGCTGTTCCCATGATGTGTAGATGGATACAAGTTGTCCGAGTTTATGTAAGGACCTTGTGGGAGTGAAACTACAGAAATGCGTTGAGAAGTTTTGTGAGGACAAAGACGAATAGTATGAAAAATAGTTGTACAAATGGATCACAATTTATGTGCAGGAATAATTACCACTAGCCCTCGGTTCGGCTTTTATTAGCTCCGCTCGCAATCTCTCCACATCTTCAACCAAGGCAATAAGATCTTTCTCCGATTTCCTCATTTCTTCCACTTTCTTCGTGTTCAAGCCTTTTTCGTACTCAAAAGTTTTGCTTCATTTGCCAAAATAAATAAGTAAAGTGAAGATGCAATAACTAGTTAAAAACCTAAAACTTCAATAATATGTGCAACCCAGAAAACCGCTCCTTTGAATACAGTAGAATGAAAACATTGTAACCAAACAAACAGAAATATATGAAGATGTCATAATATTACCAAATCCACCCACACCCACATAGCAAGATTTTAAGCATGAAAAGCACAACACAAGAGAAAACGGTCTAGTACAAAATCAAATGCAAGCCATGCAAATAACTGGAGAAAATAATAAAACACAAAACAAATACCACTCACCGTAACCTCTTATGCTCGCTCCTCAAGCCCTCAAGCTGCGCATGCATTTCCGGAAGCTTCTTAACATTCGCACGGGCATTCTCTAATTCTATGTTAGCCTGCTGTATTTTAGCAATCAACTCCAGTTTTTCCGTCTCTAAATCCCTGGCTTCACCCCGCGCCTCTTCAAGTTCCTTCATTAAATTCTCCCCGGCCCTTATATCAGCTTCCAATTTCTCAATCTTGTCCAACAAAATTCGAATTTCAATATCCCCTTCATTTTGGACACTCTGGATATTTTCTCTAACTTTATCTGCTTCCCGCTTTGCAGCCACAAGATCCTGCCTCAGGACCAAATGGCTGGACGCTAGTGTACGGTTATCCCTAGAGAGTCTTTCTATTTCCGCTGCCTGTGATGCCAATTTGTCCTCTAAAAGCACGGCAAGAGGGATTTGTTCCCTCGGATGGTGAGGATGAGGAGGCAATGGCCCACGGCGCAATCGTTCGTCATATGCTGGCGGTATATTTCTTCTCGAGCCCATGAATAGAGATGATATCCTGACCTGTGAAAAACAAGGAAAGACGATGGGTAAAGCTTCAGAAATTAAGTTGACAATTAATGAAAAAGTATAGCTACGTGATTCCACGAAATTATAAAATTATATAAAAACTATATCTGTAGCATTACGATACTCAAGGCTTGATGCCTGGACTTTCAACCAAAAAGATTGATATGATTATCAAATATTACTTGCATGAGAAGTGCAGGTCATGTCCGAGTTTAATATTTAATATGCAGCATAAAATCTTAGCGCCATATATGACATACTAGCTTAAAAAATTGCCATGCCTTCAGCACAGTGCACTACGTACACTTTCGCATAGGACCCATGCAGAGGACTCCTTACAAAACATTCCTAAAATGTAAAATTTTCTATTTATAAATTTAACGAGAACTTTTATGTCAATGATAACACCAATACACGATGTACAACGTAATGTTGAAGTGAGTGCACGAAATAAGAATAAAGAGAGGAATCCTAGAGTTTACAATATTAACTTGTTCACATCGTATTAATTTTTTCGAAACAGATGGAAAAATTGCACCAAAAAGTATCAATCTTATGGAAAAAACTGATCCCGACTAACACTTGCTGGAAAAACAACTTAACCAAATCAGATTTTCTCACAAAAGCTAATGAACAGAACTTTTTCTGATTCAAAATTTCATACATACAAACTTACAAATAATTCATTATTTGGTGAACTAGGAGAATCTCTACTCAATCTCGTTTGGAAAACATTACGGATTTGCTTTGTTTGCTGGTGACGGGACATATACATTCATTTTCTCAATCCAACCTATTTAACTCCACTTCATCACATGTCCTAATACACCACGATCTCCAACAATAGTCCACAAAACACTTTCCTCTTATCAGCCAAGATATAAATAACCAAGCATTTCCATATATATCATTACACTCTTTTCATTTTCACGGGCGATCAAGAGGCCAAAGCTCGGCTCAGGCCCATCTGATCTGCAACTTCCATGCAGCAACGATTTGCAGACAGGGAAAATAACTAGAAATCATTATCTTATCCCCTTCCACTAAGATGCAGCCAAGAAAACAAATTTCAGCCACAATTTTGTGCCAGCGGGCAGCATTTAAAAGCATCTCTAACTACCGACATTTCATTTCCAAGTAACTAAATGCATTTCTCATTTCGTAACTATTTCTCAAGCTGGAATGGCATCAGCTACAAATAATCACTACCCCAAAGGAAGAATTTACTTTCCCAAACAAGAAGAGCCCAACAAATTTCACAGGAGCATCACTAAATGTAATCCCCCAATCACAAACTATATATGTATATACAGAACAAAGGAAGAAAATTTACTCAAACAACTAGCCCAGGAACCATAAATCATATCATCTACCACACAAATTCATAATGTGATACAAAAACATCAGTACAGGCACAGCAGTTAGAATTTTGCTACGAACAGCACACATTTTACCAAGAACATCGAGTTTATCCAAGTTAAGCATTCAATTTAGGCCCAAAAAATTTCAAAAAACAAAACTCAAACACCAAAATAGAGGATTTAAATACTTAATATAACTCGCAACGCCAAAAGATGTCGAAGAATCAAACCTTTTTACTGCGATTTTCGGTGCGGAGATATCATCTGCAGTACATATGCACGAGGAAGGAGGCAAAACCGAAATGCAGTAAAAGGAATTGGATTGGACCTCAAGCGCAAAATGTGAAAGTGTGTGTAAATGTGTAAATATTTGTATGAAATTGAATAATAGTCCTTTGGTTATAGGGTTGTGCGTGGATGGTACGGTTTAGAGATTGATAAATTTCCATAATTGTACCAAACTTGGTTCGAAGATTTTTATTTTTTGGTTCGATTAGGTTTGATATTCAAGACTATTAGAACGGTTCGATTCAGTATGGGCAAAACCGAAATGCAGTAAAAGGAATTTTGATTGGACCTCAAGCGCAAAATGCGAAAGTGTGTGTAAATGTATAAATATTTGTGTGAAATTGAATAATAGCCCTTGGGTTGGGCCTGTGAATTCATCATAAGATTTTACTAATAATTGCTATTTGGTCCGCTACTTTGAGATTATTCGGATTCTTATATAAAGTTTGTCTCGTTATGTACTATAGACCGTCGTAATAACGAAATCTCGAGATTTTTATTTTCCTTTTCAATATGGTCAGAAATCGTAAAAGGACGAACTACTTTATTTTATTTTTTTTATTGAAGAAATATAACAAAATGAAGTAATTATTATTTTTGCAATTTTTATCTATTTTAACATGAATTCATGGTGTGTTCATTCGGTAGATAACTTAACCTTTTTATTTTACATTTTAAAAAAATTATAAAATATACTTTTAAAATTTTTAAAAATCTTACAAAAAATATAGGTATTCGATTTATTTATTTGGATTGTTCGGACTGTTCAAGATTTTTGAAATTTCAAGCGAATCTCAAAAGTTACTCAATTTTAAAATTATTTAAATTTCACTCAAAAGTCAAATATCAAATGAAGACAACTTACAAATACGGGGTAAAAATAGTTTAGCTATATGTCTAATATTTTTCTTTTCATTTTTTTTGGCCCCAAGTCCATGCTAGTCCACCCAAAAAATTTGCAATATTGGTGTTAATAATACATGATAAAAAAAAAAAAAAAAATGTTACAGTCTCGTTACAGAACCATTTCATCGTAATTTGTAACCGTTAAATCATTATGTAATCGTCGTGGATAGCTGATCTAACGATTACAAACTCCGACGGAATGATTTCATAACAGGACCGTGAAATCTTCCGATAAAAAAATCACGCCACTTAATGTTTTTTTTGGTTAATTAACATTTTTGGCTTATTAACTGAACCAAACAAACCTTATTAAATTGATCTAGTAATATAAATACCTCTACATAATCTCATTCTGTGAGCATCCGTGAAAATTATGCTTGTAGAATACTTTTACTTAGAATAGGTCATTTTTAAGCTATCAAATTTCAACTCTCTCAAATTAAGTAGACTTGATCAACATTATATACATAAATCCACAATTAGCAATTCTTTAGAAAAGGTCATCACCATATTGTACATTTTCAATCCCATATGTAGATAGATGTAGTCCAACTTGACCAAGTACAATGGGTGTACCAAGTCCAAAAGCAAGACAACATATATATATTTGATGCATATTAGTTGAACTTCCAAGCAATAATCAAACTAAAAACTCAAGACAACCATGAATTTCTCCTCTCAATTTCTCAATTTTCTAGTCATCCTAAAAGAGTCCATCAAACTACTCATCAAGAATGGGAAAATAATGGCTTTAGTAACCGCACTTTCCCTATTTTCTTTCTCGGTCTTCTCCTTACTTTTCGACCTCCCGTTGTCTTCCCTTACGCAAGATATGCTCGCCCGGGAGTCCTTGATCCCGATATTGAGCTCCAACAGCTCTGAATTTAGCAACTACCTTTCGAGAATCAAGAACAAGTTTCCATTACTAGCCCCGACTTTGTACATTGTTTTGGTGGTCTCTTACTCTCTCGTCACATTTCTGTCTTCAACTGCTACGGTCATAGTATCGGTCGAATCTCATAAGGGGAACGTGAACTTTTCTGCAAAAGAATTGTGTTCAAGCATCATGAAATCTTGTATTAGGCCGTTTGTTACGGGGTTTTACACGACGATTCTCGTCATAGGTTATGTTTTCTTGGTTTTGACTATAAATGCCCCTCTAAGAATGTCTTCTAACATGTCTACCTTAGGTTGGGCTATTTTATTCACTTTTTTTGCCTACGTTTTCTATCTCTATCTATCGAGCGTTTGGATTTTGAGCTTGGTGGTGTCGGTGGTCGATCGAGACTGCAGCGGGATCATGGCGCTCGGAAGATCGGCCGTAATAATCAAGGGCCAAGAATTAAGTGGATTTTTGCTTAATGTTGTGATGAATTTAGCTTCTTGGGGGGTGTACTTAGGATCAATGAATATTAGGAGTGAAACACATTGGATACCAAATGAGAAGATTAAAGGGTTGATATTGGTGGGTTTTACTTGTTTGGTTTGGGTTTTGACTTTTGTGGTCTACACAGTTATGTACTTTAGGGGCAAGGAAGGAATTGTGCAAGAAATTGAATTAAATTTGAGTAATGTGGAGTATGCCAAACTAGGCAATGATGATCCACTTGTGGGTGTAGCTTGAAATTGTTTGTGGTATGGTATTAAATTATAGTTTGTGGATTTGATTTGGATTTAAATGTATGACTAGTGCATACCCCGTGCGATGCACGTGATACATATAATAAATCAATTATTTCTATAGGACTTGTACGTCTAGACAAAAAAACTATAGACTTGGATCAGCCATATTTCACATCTTTTAATAAGTGTCATTTATTTAAGCCAAAAAATTAACATGTTAATTAATAATTTAATATATAATTCCGCTAACACGTCATACTAATATTTATTTGATTTTTGAATACATATTTATTCATTGATATAAGAAAAAATAAAAATTTTATTTATTCTCGTTCACCATATAATACTCAATTATTATTTTATTATAAAATTTAGTCATATAATGTCATTATTATTACTTATAAAAGTTATAAAAGTAGTCTTCTTTATGTAATGAAATTCAAAATAAAATTTTGAGTATAAATGTTTACAAAATACACACACACATGTTTTTTAAAATTCAATTTTCTCATAATAATTCTTTTTGTTTTAAAAACAAAATGATTTAGCAATTGCCAAAAAATAAATCCCTTACATAATCAAGAGATTTTTTCTAATTTTCATTCTAAGGCTTTATAGTTTATTTAACATACTATGCAATAAAAAAATATTTTACAATAAATTCATTTTTGAAACATAATAAAAAAAAGTGATAAAAACACTATCATAGTTGACAATAATATACAAATAAATAACATGTCAAAATTTTAAAGAGTAACTAATATAATTTTATTATCTAACCATCAATAAAATCATTTAATGATGTGATCAATATCATTTAAATGATAAATAATATTAATTTTTTTTTAAACAATATTAGTTTTATATAATTAAATAAAGGTTAAAAAATATTACTTGGCAAATATTAATTATAATGGATATCAGTAAAATCATTGCATAAATTATTTAAGGAAAAAATTTTTATGATCATATTTGGATAGTAAATGTAAATATGCAAGCATTTAATGCATATAGTAAAAAATTTCCAAATAAAATTTGCATTAAATGTGTTGACTTTTCTTACTACTATTTTTGGTAAATAAGTTGACTTTTAATATATATATATATATATATTAATATATATATATATAGATTTTGCAATTGACAATAGAGTTGATTGTGGTTATCATATAACTATTAATTAAGTTGCGCATATTAATAAATATTATAAGCCCATATTATATTTGTAGTTATAAAATATATAATATGCATATTATATTTTATAAATTTGATCATTATTAAAAATGAACTATATATATATAATGATAACTATTTTACTTATATATGAATCACCATAAAAATGTCATACAATATAATGAATAGTGTACTTACAAAATTAAGGGGTCCAAACAAATTAGTTAGTTGAATAAAAAATATTAAATTAGTATTATTATTATTTTTATTTTCAAAATATAAATGTAAAATATTAATTGTATGATTATTTTGTTGTGAGGTGTCGATAATAGTGAGGAAAGTTTGAACCACATGAATACTGATCTTCTAGCTGACATATGTCATTCTAAAACAACAAATATAAATTAAAAAACAAAGTAGAATAAACTCTATTTTCCATTCTTAAAAAAATCAATTTCCATTATAAAAAAAAAAATATTATTTACAAATTAATTCAAGATACACCCATTTGGTTGAATCGACGGCTTGTGACCTATCATAAAAAATTATTATGTTATAATTTTTAATTATCAATTATGGTTTTGTTAGCAATATTTTCCTTTTGTTATTTTATAATTTTTAATTATTAGTTAATGTTTTAATCATTTTATTATAATTCAAGGAAAAATTTGAAGATATATATAGATGGTACATCCAATAATAATCACAAT
>CACSLK010030184.1:18498633-18515360 GCA_902706635.1 Striga hermonthica | reverse complement strand
AACCTCTCGGTCTGTTTAGTCTCTTACGTTATGAATTTCCCAATTCTAGCAATCAACTATCTCCTCTCGGTCTCAAGTCAATCACAAATATGCATAAATACGGGCCTTATAATCACACAATTCATATAAGCACAAGAAATTGATACGCGAAAGGTAAACCGGAATGAATAAATAAAATCACTTCATAAAATAATCCGAGTACTCGCAAATCCTAGAATCTCAAAGAGGTTTACCTACTAAACATATTCTCAAAACTCAAAATAAACAAATCCAAGAGTTCAATGAAGAAGAAAAAGAGAAAAGAAAAACGAA
Organism: Striga hermonthica; assembly: GCA_902706635.1. Taxonomy (NCBI): domain Eukaryota; kingdom Viridiplantae; phylum Streptophyta; class Magnoliopsida; order Lamiales; family Orobanchaceae; genus Striga; species Striga hermonthica. The sequence goes on along the minus strand of CACSLK010030184.1, from coordinate 18,515,048 downwards.
CTATTGTCAACGTTAGTTCCGAATCTTCAATCTTGACTTCCTCGAATCTCTCGTGTGTTTCGTGCTTTCTCTAGGCCTCCAATGGTGTCAAAAGTCCCAAAACCGTGATCTCCAAGTTCCTTATATACTGTAGGGCAAATATGGGTCAAAAAAGGGGATAAATCGCGTAAGAATCCTATTTCTCGTTGGTCAGTCTGCGAGTCACACGACTTGTGTCACATGCCACACGAGTCGTGTGACTTTCCTCGAATTTTCGACTAACTCCCAGACTCACACGACTGGTCACACGACTGGTTACACGACCGGGTCACACGACCCGTGTGAGGTCACACGACCCGTGTCAGTAAGCCACACGACCAGTGTGAAAATTCCGTAGCTAATCTCCATTCTTTTCACCCGACACGACTCGTGTCACTGACCACACGAGTCGTGTGACCTGCCTGCACCTTATTTTCGCCGTTTTTCGTCTCAATTCCATCTTTAACGCTCTTTCGGGCATATTTCCTACAAAACCAATGACAAATGTACCTCTATCATAGATTAATAAATCAAACAAAATAGTGCACAATTCCACGATAAACACGATTAAACATCACACTATATCACTCATAATGCATGAAATTATGATGAATGTCAACTCGTTATGTTAACGAGTCGAGCTCCCTAGATGCAATCAGTGGTTCTGGGAAGCGAATTTTGGGTTTAATGGTGGATCTAAGGTAATTTGGGGAAAGTGATGGCTTGTTTTCACCAGGAGATGTTGTCGGAATGTTATATTTTGGTTAAATATAAAATTAAATGGTTATAAGTTACTTGTAAGGGTGTAAGATAATGTTTGTATGTTATATTCATGAGTGTAACTTGAGTTATACAATGCATAAATTAGAGATAAGTTTCACTACATTTCACGACATGGGATGAATTTCACATTATAAGGTTAAAACGTTTAATTAAACTAATTAAACAAGTTGCAATTTAATGGGTTTAATGGTTCTTCATTAAAAAGAAGAGTTGTAACATTAAGAATCATACAGTTGTAACCACGCGACAAGTGGCATCCATATATACTTTTATTCTTTGTGAAATCTTATGAAAAAAAGTAAAATCTTGTTCAGTCCAAAATTCCATTTTCAATTTGTTTATTCTATACATATTTTCAAATGGGTGGGAAAATTGAGTTTTTATTTTTGTATTTTTTATTATTTTTTTTTTTTTACACAAAGTTCAGAAAAACTTGTTTGAGCCTTAAATTGTATATTATTTAATAAGTGTTCTTCAAAGAAATATAGAAAAATAAAATTTAAGTGTTGTTGAGTGTCTCTTTATCTATTGTTTAGTTATTATTTCCAAGAATTAAACACTCTATAGAGATTGGTATAGCCCTACTTGTGAACCGGAGTCAAGTATGAAGAGGTCCAAGCGAGACCTGAAGGAAGAACGACCTGACGAGATCTAGGCGAGGCTTGAGGTCTCAATGACTAAGTATAAGGTTCTCTCATGGACTAAGTGAGAGGTGCTCTCAATGACTAAGTACGAGGTGCTCTCAAGGACTAAGTATAAGGTGCTCTCAATAACTAAGTTCGAGGTGCTTTCAAGGACTAAGTGAGAGATCTCTATGACTAAGTATGACGAGCTAGAGGTGTTCTGAGGAGACTAGAGGTCTCTATGACTAAGTATGACGAGCTAGATGTGTTATGAGGAGACTAGAGGTCTTTGCGACTAAGTATGAGATCTCATCCACGAGATTTATAGAGAGCTGAGTTCAAATTGACCACTAGAGCACGATCTAGAGGTTTGTAAATGGATAAGAAGGAATCTGATGATGACTCAGATATGACTAGGATACAGATAAGATCAAATCTCAGGCAGTTCGGGCAGACTGACCGAGGGCAGTTCGGGCAGGTACTTCCATATAGGTATTTCCCTATAAAAGGGGAATGAGGTATAACGCTAACTCTCTCTCCCACATTCTACACACTCTACTTACATTACAACTCTAGATTACAGAGCTCTATCTTCTTCTTGCTTGTGCTGACTTAAGCATTAGAGGCCCAACGTCGGGATCCCTCCCGGCGTTGGGTTCTTGCAGGTTTCCCGAGGTTGTTCAGGCAGATCGAAGCTCTTTTCAACCGATTCTACCTAGATTCAGGTAGAGCCCCATCAGAGATGGAGACAGAGACAATCACGATCATGAATCAAGACATTGTGAGGTTGATAGGTTTGATGGTTCGAATTTGAATAGTTAACACCATAAGGTGAAAAAGATACATCATAAATTGTGGCTGCATGGAATAAAATAGAGGAAGACGGGCAAATATGTTGGAGTCATATATTGAATATGTTATCTGATAGGCTATATGTAGAAATTTGCGAGGCTCTACAAATAAATATAAAACAGAAGAATAAGATACTAAAATAAACTAATTTTTTGATTTTTTTTTATTTTTTTAATAAGAAACCTTTACTACATCAAATTCATGAGTTGCAAATACTTGTGAATAAGTTGGGAATTTAAAAAATGAACTTACGGAGACTTTTTATGTTGGTGACATCGTGGTTAAACTACCTTCAAGTTGGAATGAGAACTGAAAATGTATTCTACACAATAATGAAGATTACTCTTTGAAAGAGATTCATAAACATCTTCTATTGGAAAAGAATCAGATGACTTGTATACTGAAAGCATTGCTTTGTTTGAACTTATTTCCGTTTTTAATAAAAGAATCATGTTTAATCAATTATTGTGCAATTTATTTTTGTCATGTTATTTGCATTAATGATAATATATAGTGTGACGTTGTTGCACATAAGATTATATTATTAGTTTCTTGTGCAATATAAATAAGGTTCATAACTGAGATAGCAAATGGATAAACCTATCGGTGTTGTTATAGTACAATTTGAGTTAATTTATCTTAGATAATGAATTATGCTAGTACACTTTGTGTGTGTTGAACTGGACCTCGGGAAGAAGTTTATTTTATACTGACCCATTAAATAAACTGGACCTCGTGATATTGCGTGTACTTTAAAGTCGTCTGATAATGATGAGCACATGTGGTGAATAATAGTTTTTTGATTCATCAAGGGGTGAGACTTATTCTGACAGGTCAACAACTCGGTGAGCTGATAATTATTAGTAATCACATGGTGTGTTGTCGATTATATTCAGTCATTGTGTTCTGGTGCGTCAAGTTGATGATGTCTCCGAGATGAGCTCAAAATGATTATTATGTCAAACAATGCAAGCGGGTGGAATTCCAACATAATAATAAGGGTTGAGTGGTACTAGTATTGCAAAACAAAAATGTTAATTAATTAAACTGTCACTAATTAATTAGTTGAATGGTGTTATATCTTAAATATTGAGAGATAAATCAAGGATAATGCATCCTATGTAATTGGGGTGAGAAAAAATAGTGCAATAATAATCTTTAGTCGACTGATTTATTAGTAATGACTCGAGAAATATGATGGACCACAACCCAAGTATTTGTTGGTTTTTTGGGAGAGACCTATTCCTAACCTCCTTAATATCTCTATTGTAGCCTATAAAGAAATCACCTGAGGTCTCGTTCTCTTGCCAGAAATCATAACTCACACGCCCAACCATAATAAATATAGGGCTAGGCGTGGGAGTGAGACAAGAGAGGAGAGAGCTAGCACACGAGTTCAGGAGATCGTCGCTCACACGATAACCAACTGAGGTGAATGAATACAACTAAAGACGTTGAGGTCATAGGCATCGAAAGGCGAGCTAGACATGTGAGTTCAATAGTCGAGAAGTCAGAACATTTGTCCGACCCCATAGGACGTGTAAGTTGTCTTAGAGTCGGCTTAAACAAAACCGTAAGATCTTGATCCTAATCTTTAGATCCGCTGCATATATGATTAATTTCTTAGGATTCGATTAGAGAACAATCACATATGTTCTTTGTTGAACCCAACATAATCGAGATTAAGAGATAAAATGACTTATGAGTCCAGTGGTGGGACTAGCAAAGCAAATATGGTTTCAAAACTAAAATATTTTGCTGATAAAAGTAAATAATCAATAATGCTTCGGTCTAAAGAAAAATTTTAAAAAATCAAAGGGCAAAAAAGACTCTTATTTTGTATATGAAAAACATGGACATGTTGCAAGAGATTTTCAGGATCAAAAGGGGCTAAAATGAATGCAATCGATGATGAGATTATTGCAACTTTAAGTCATGTATGTGACATCTATGGGAAGGTGCAAGGACGGTAGTAGGACGCAAGTGTCACCGTTCATGCTACCGCTGACAAATAATTTTTCAAAACCTTTGGAAATGCAAATGGTGATCAAGAGATTCAAACAAGAATTGAAAGAAAATCCGAAGTGCTAGGCAGATGCACAATTTGGATGATTTTTACTTTAGGAAAAAAGATCACACTTATCAATGTGTTGTATGTTCCTGATATGAATAGAAATTTTGCCAGTGGTGATTTACTTAACAAACCGGGTATAAATGTCGTGTTTGAATCCTGTAAGCTACTTTTTAAAAAAATAAAAAAAAAAAATGTTTGAAAAACTTTTTTTTTATTGATAGGATGATTTAACTTTATACTGAAAACAACATAGAAGTCGAAGTTGAAAACAATGGATAAGTCATGCGTAATGTTATTTATATATTTAATTTATAATACTATGGTAATATTTTTCCCACGTACTAGTATAATTTAGTGTCATTTTCATATATTTTTTATTATATTTTACAAATAATCTAGTAGCAATACAATACTCATGTATATATAAATATTAAATTAATAGATTTATGTTTATAAGAAAATTTTAAAGTTATGATTTATTTTTTAAGCATTTATTAGAATTGCTTTATTATTTCTATTTAAATTATATCATTCACCCTTAAACTCAAGCATTCTTATTATAATAAATTCTACATTAATTTCATATAATATGTTTGACATTAAATTTATTTACTTCATAAATATTATTTCTATAATTTATAAAATTGTTTAAATTAACACGAGAATTGGTCATTTTCCTATTTCCGAGGTCAAAAGCAGAAAGTAGAAAAAATGTACAGTCTTTCAATTTTGATAGGGAAATTCTACTGTCCCGTCACGGTACTATTTCGTCGGGACTCGGGATATGTAACCGATAAATCAACTATCCACGGCGATTACATGATAATCTAATAATCATAAATCCCGACGGAATGGTTCCATAGACGGTAGCATTTCTCATTTTGATAATAATAATTTCCTTGATAATAAAAGGAAAAGGAAAAAGAAAAAAGGGGGAAAAAAAAGCAAAAAAAAAAATGAGTAGAGCGATATGCAAATCCATACTATTGCCTTCTCTCACTTCCACTCATCTCCGGACCGCGCCGCTCCGATCCACCGCGTCGAGGTCTTCTCGAATGGCCGCCGAAGATTCTTCTTCTTCATCATCGTCCTCCTCTTCTTCTCCTTCACCTTCCTCAGCCATCGATTTCCTCACTCTGTGTCATCGTCTCAAGGTAACTCCAATGTATTTATGTATTGTGTTCGTGCTAGTTTTCGCATTGAGACTGTGCTGGAAATGCGAGATTTGATTGAATGTATTACCTAGTGGCTGCGCAGAGTGAAATTTTGGAATGAAAATTTGTGCGTTTCAGTGTTTTCTGGCTTGTTTGTTAATGGTTTGATGTTCATATAGCTGATTAAAAATGGGGAAATGAATGACATTTAGCCTTGAGGTAGCCGTGATCCTGCTATTGTATACGTCTGTTCTGTAGTTTTTTTATTCTAAACAATTGTGCAGTGTTGTGAAAGATATCTTTCATTGGATACTGGTATTGGATTTTTAGCTGCTTTATCACATTTAGGGATCTTTAGCTGCCATCATATCTTTGGGATCCATACAGGATGCAGGACGAGTAACGGATGATTACTTTGAGGGAACTTGATAGTTATGGGTGTCGATTTTATTCTTGTGTGGCTGGTGACTGTCAGTGCATTGCAGCTTTTATGATTCTGTGGAAAAAATTGGTTTAACAACTGCTTCTCATGTTTTCGATGCTATATGCCTCATTTAGATTTGCTGATGTTGCATTTTGGAATGTAATTAGACAACTAAGAGAGCCGGATGGGTGCGAAGAGGGGTTAAAGAACCGGAGTCAATAGCTGATCACATGTACCGGATGGGATTAATGGCTCTTATAGCTTCCGACATTCCTGGTGTAAACCGTGAAAAGTGGGGCGGCATTTATAAATTGTTGCATTTCTGTTTTCTTACTTCATTTTGGTGAAGCCTGATATTCATTCGATGAACGATATGAAATTCCTATTTTTGTTTGGAATATTTGTCGGCAATTCTCTTTTGATTTTCAGGTGTATGAAGATTGCCATTGTGCATGACATTGCTGAAGGTGAGAATTACTCATTTGCACTAGTTACACTTCTCGAATATACTATCTGCCTCGAATGATGGTGCAATCCTTATTTATCTGTATATTTTCTGTATGAGAAAGATATCGTCTAGTCGCCCAAAATCCTGTTCTTAAAATATATTTGGGTATTATATAGTTTCTATGTTATCGTCTGAAAGGATGCTTGTGCACCTGTGTTTACCTTTACTAATGAAGCAAAAGAAGCCGAGGAAATGTAATGAAATAGATCCGGTACTAAATGTTATAACCCGGTGTAACATGTATAAGTTCTATAGTTGTTTTGGTTATATAAACCCCATTTACTATTCCAAAACTATCCTAAGTGAGAGAGAGAGAGAGCATTTATTGTCAGCATGGTGATGTATATGATGATTTATTAGCATTAGCTTATTACTTTATTTATTTATTATAATGTCATCAGAAATGAATAATCTTGATTTATGTTTGTCTAGTGTACGATCAATTTGCAAAAGCTGATCTACCGTTGTTCTTGTTTGGTTCATCTGGACAGCTATTGTTGGAGACATCACTCCTTCTGATGGCATCCCAAAAGAAGAAAAGAGCAGACGTGAACAAGAAGCATTAAAAAACATGTGTGAATTGCTTGGTGGAGGGGAACGAGGTATGAAACCCCTTCATGCTACACTTGCAATTTGTTTAAAATCAATCTCGACAATGTGATCTATCTTTTTACCAGTTGCCTGCTGATAGTACATATTTGATGTAGCTGAGGAGATCCGTGATTTGTGGATGGAGTATGAAGATAATTCTTCAATGGAAGCTAAACTTGTAAAAGACTTTGACAAGGTACTACGTTATGGATGTACTATGTAATATTGAATTCACTTACTTGATTGCTCTTGTAGTGATATGTGTTGCTCAAGGTTCAGAATTAAAGTATATCAATTTAGTCCTCTCACTGAGTGTAAATCATGCAAGATCTATGAAGCTTACAACATGAAGCGAATTCATACTAAAAAGTGAAAAATGAAAAATAGCAAACATCAGGAAAGTAGGAATAAGGTGAAACACATAATCTCATGTAGCATCCGCGTCTCATCATGGAGGATGAAACTCTATGGGGTACAGTCGCCTGTTGGTATTTGGAGATAGTTATTAGACAAGTAATTTACCAGGAGAGACGCTGAACCTTAATTTGGTAGTCGCATATATGGTTATTCTCAGAGATGTTTAGCATACTGAAACTATTAGTTTTATATTTTTTATTTGATTTGTGCTTCCATTATTTGCTACTTTCATGTCTTCTCAATTATGGTAATTATTTATTTATTTTTCAGGTGGAGATGATACTTCAAGCCTTAGAATATGAAAATGGTAAATCAACACTGTCCCTGTCGTTGTTTCCAGTACCTTTCAATACTTTGAGATCTTGGATTTTTGGATCTTGTGTCGTGATAGTGCCTGAGAAATTAACACCTTGGTTTCCCCAAACTCAAGAAGAGTATATCTGATTACTTGATGGGCACCTACCTATATGAGTTGGGCTCATGGCTTTTAAATATCATATTTCAGATTTTAATAGGAAATTTGGATTCCTGTAATTAACAGTTAATACCACAACACTGATGGTTAAAACGAAAGGAGCAGTAATTTCACGCATAGCATACATACAAGCTGGACGTGTGGACTGCAACGTAGGACGTAAATATTATTTAATGTGTTAGAGACCATCCCAATGGAAGAATTATAATATTTAAACATTCTTGATTATTTTGATCATTTTAGTATCTGTCATAGTGTCATAGTAATTGCCATGCCAAACAAATAAAATGAAAGTTCATGGTGAATGATAAGTATGAATCAAATAGTTTCACCTAATTTTGTTGGCGTGTATCTGGCCAAAACGTTTTCGATCACTCCGAAACTGATACAATCTTGTCTGCAGAGCAAAGCAAAAATTTGGAAGAGTTCTTTGAGTCCACTGCAGGTGCACACTAATATCCAGTTTTTTATTTTTGCCTTTTTTCCACAAAAACATCCATTCTACTTATCCACTACATTTACGTACTTGTTGCTATCCTCATATTTCGTAAGTTTCAGGAAGAGAATTTGATATTTGCTTATTTTGACCGTCTTACATCTCTCACATATTAAGTTTACATCTGCTGAGTGTGTTCAGAAAGTATTGGCACAAACTCAAGCAATTTTTTTTTTTTAAAAAAAAATGCAATAGTTATTCCATTTTAATGAAATTATTAAATTTAAAGTTTTTACAAATCATCCATATCCGTATGGAATTCTTTGATATCAGTTAAATGTTTCTTTTTGAGATATTGTTGGAGACTCCTCAAATGGTCGTAATAGCTGATGAATCATTTCAAGTGTTATACTCTTGTGAATGGGCTTTTCCACTTACTGAAGAACTAAATGCATTATTTGCAAAAATGTTTCTAAGCTGAAATGTTGGCATGATCTTCTGACTTATTGTTTATGTTTTCAGTCACTATATACGTTTGTTATATAGTGTTACCTAAATTTTCTTTCCTTCTAATGCTCGTTATTGAGAGAAGCCGAAAATAAATATGTCTCGATTTATTGTCATCCTGTTTAACAGCCGGTCTTTTTGTAGGGAAGTTCCAAACTGATTTGGGAAAAGCTTGGGCTTTTGAAGTTGCATCAAGGCGAAAAAAGCAATAAACGATGTTTAACTGAAATATACCTGGAAGGCCGAAAGTTACTAGTGTTCTTAACCTCTTTGGCTGGTTTTCAGTGGATACACAGTTTTAACTGTTGCAACTTTTGAGATAGGTACAATTCGCACAGCATACTGTACAACTGTTGAGTAGCTAAGCGCTCATTTTTTTATGTTTCTATGAAGGAGTATGCAATGACGTAGGCCAGAAAGACCATGTTTCATATGTTTGCAAGTGTTCTAAGTCCTTGACTTTATTCTAGTTCTACGGAGCTAAAAAGTTTGATGTGCTACAACTTTCGAGACAATTGTCGTTGTATCTTTGAGGACAATACGCATCGTCATCACTATGCACGGCACATTTGTCTTGCGAAAAGAGATATTCTTACCCCGAATTTAATCTTCCCGTTTAAAGTTGTAATTTCATTTCATATTTTCTTATTTATTCTGTAAGAACTGAAGTGGATTCTCGTAAAGTCCATACTCAATTTGTAACAATAGAAATAATAAATATTAAAATAATCACACAACTGAAATTAGATTTGTGAGTACGGATTAAAAATAATGAAAAATGGATGTTTGAATAATCACACAACTAACAAAGTTAGGTCAACAAAATGTTCTTCAATTAGTATTTGTGTTGCTTAGAATTGTGAGAAAGCAAAGTCCTTTATAACATCTCCAATGTTAGATGTTGACTCAATGAAACATTAGACACATCATAAAGTTATAGGGAATGACTACAGTTTTGTTACCTAATCATTTCGTCAGTACTTTTTAGCGTAAATTATCTACCATACACTAATCTACATGTGTATATGACGGTTAAACACTGACGAAATGATTTTGTAATGCGACTCTAGTCATACCCTAAGTTATAAAGTTAGTACAAAAGTTACTATTTGATCCACAGTGTCACTGACTCTTTTATGATGACATGAATAAATTAAACCTCAACATCGTGAAACTCACATTTCATTTGAAAGTCAACTCATTTAAAATCTAATAAACGAAGGGTTTTTTCTTTCTTGTGATTTAGTTTTAATTATTTTGTTTTACTTATTATTAAATGAAATAAAATTCACCTTTACCAATTTTATGTTTTTGAATGGATGCATTGAGAGAGATATATTCCAAATCATAATATGTTTCTTAAAAAAATTTAGACAACAACCACAAACCATTGGCATATTTCCATTCTGGTCCCCCGATTCTTAAAATTATAATTAAAAACCGGAATCTAGGCAGCGATTGTGGGGTTTAAAACGGAAATACTCAAATCTAACTGTCTCAAAATGGAATAAGAAGAAATATCTTACGGACTAGTAGATAACTACCGCCTGATAAGAAATTCAAAATAGAGAGAACAAAAGAGGTGACCCTTATTACCGTTGGCAGCACGCACTTCACGCGCTCAGAAACCCACAGAGCGGCCGGAGGAAGATTATGCCGAGAAACTCCGGCGTGGCGAAGTCGAAAATGAGGTCGAAATCGACGAGGAAACCACTTCGAGACGTATCGAATGCCAAGATCGCCGTGAAACCTGCCGATAATTTGAAGATAAATTCCGAACACGAAAGAGGACAAATGGGAGACGACGATTCACTCGACCGCCTCCTCCTCGTACAGTCTGATCTCTCATCTCTCGTGCGTCAGGTAATGTGTTTATCATTTGGGCAATTTGTATTGGAAGTACTTTCTGTTTTCTCTCTTTTTTTTTGGGGGGGCCTAGGGTTTTGGTATGTTCGATTTGGTTTTGAATTTGGATGTTTCTGTGATTGTGAACATCAGTATTCACTCGGATTTGTGTTCCGAATCGGTTTCATTATCGCTCGTCGAGACTAAATGGAATCAGGAATTTTGGGGCGACCATGTCTGAATGGTTTGCCTGCTCAATGGGTGAAAAGTTTTGTTCTGGTTAATTAAGGGTCCACTGTGAGATCAATTAAGAAGGCCGTAATTTCTGGCTTTTGCATCTGGTTTTGATGTTCTGCCATAGGTGGTTGAATTATTGAACTGCCTGTTCAGCCTACTTGGTTGCCATGATCAGATGTGGATGCCTCTTCTTGTTTCTCTTTCATTTTCATGACTTTCTCTTTATGTGTGGTGTGTGTTTGTTTGAGAATTGGTTACTATTGTGCTAATTAGTAATTTGAACTGATTTAGTGTATCCAGAAGTGATCATTTTGGAATTTAAGAAAGTAGAAATGGTGTGTGGATTACTGTTTCTTCTGATTCAGCAGGGTTTATTGTCAAGTTTGAGCGGAGTGTGGTGGATTTATTTACTTGTAGATGTGATTTAGCCAGTTCGGGTTTTGTGATCCATATTGGCTTATTACTTGCTCTACATCATACTTTTTCTTACCAAATTCATGCCAACTAAGTGTAAATCTATGTATCATGTGGCATGAATACCTTCGAAATGCTTATATGCAGTGCTTGATAGGAAAATAAAATAGGTGATACACAATTGTTTTTATCCCGCTAACTCAAGTGTGGAAAAAGGAACCAAATTCCTCTTCCTGTGTTCTCTGCTTTACATTTCACCAACGTTCATTTTCTCTTTTCAGCTGTAGAATGGGAAAACCTGCTATGTAGTGTAGTCATGCTAGCTTCTTCTGCAGTAATAGATGGCAATATTATGGCTTTTTTTCCCCCCTAAATCACCTGAAGTTCACTTTGAAATTGGAAAACTGGGCTCAAATCTTAGTTATTGGACATTGTATTGGTCAAGATGAGTATATTTACGTCTTTTTCCAATAATCTGCTGGCAGATTGATGAACTAGTTGTCCAAGCACTCCAGTTGACAGGCGATAAAGGGATGAAGGAAATTATACAATTTGCAGATGTCTTGTCTGATATGCAGGCCTCCTTGAAGGTCGATCCTTCGTTTAAATACTTATGATTATGATTTGTGACCTCAAAGTTTCTCAAAGTTTGAATGTATGACTCTCTGCAGCCATGGGTTCCCAGATTACAGAAGGCACTGCTCAGTCAATCAACAGCGCCCAAGAACGAATCAGAGCAATCAACAGAAAGAACTGTATCCTGTGTGCCAGTAGAACACGAAGGTACCCTTTTTGAAAGTCCTGAAAAAACCAAGTGGGAGTCGCTCGTCTCCCCATCACCACTCGTGTCCTGGCGGGCCGAGTGCAACACGGAAGGTGGCAGGCAATTGTTTTTACTTACACCACTGCCCCAAAAGGGGGCATTTTCGCTAAAACGGCAAGTGATGTCCATTCCCACATTCCAAAATATTGAAACTGAAGAAAATACCAAGTGCGGGAACTCAACCAAGATTTCTGAAGCGAATTGTCTGTCAACTTTTGTCATGACTCCACGTGTGAGAATGTCACCGCCTAAGTCTTGCATTCTGCTCGAGCCCATATCAAAGTCTGCCCAGAAGAAGAAAACCCTTGGGGCCTACAAAGCGACACCTTTTCCTCCTGCGCACGCTCGAAATTCTGGTGGTGGGTCCCAAGATTCCGATTCCTCGGGCACTCAATCTTCGGATGACCTGGCAATAAAATACCCTGAGCTTTTTGGAATCAAATTGAATGATCTGGAAAAGAAGATGGTAGAGGAAGATTCTCCTGATTGGATTGTCTCACCTCCTAAAACCTGCGTAATAATGGAGCCTGCTGACGAGAAACTGCTGGAAAATACTTTTGGTAACAACTTGGGGAAGCAAAAAGATGCAGCTTGTGATCAGCAAGACAACTTGTTTGCTCTGAAGAAAGTAGACTACAAAGGGGGTCAAGGTACATGTGTTCAAGGCATTTTGTTCCCTTTATCCAAATTTGCAATAAACACACTAAAGTTTTGCCTAATTATGTAAAAAGAAAAAAAACAGCTGCAAAAGTTTGATCTATGGGTTTTTAGTCCCACTGTAGTTTCTGGAATTATCTGTTATATTATAGAAGTGCTGACGAGCGAGAGGCCTGATAAATAATTAAGGTGCTTGCTTGTTTTTGTCACAGCAGCTATTGGATGTAAGATTGATCTAGTCGAGAGCACACCCATGATTAAGGAGCCTATAAGCTGTTTACGAACGGGAAATCAGCCAGGGGAAAATACTTTGAAAAAGGAACTTTGGACGAGATTTGAAGCTGCAACGACTCACGGTATGCATTTCGGTGACTCTATTCTCCAAGACAAGACTACTAAAAAGGGATTTCTTGACCGTTTAGAGGAGGCTCTTGAATCATAAAAATTTTAGTTTGTATTGGGTATAATTTTTGAACTCTACTTGTGGAAGCAAGTATAAAGTTTGAAGGTCTTAAGATGATGTATCATTTGTATGCCAACTTGCCAAAAATATGAGAGCCTCATTACTAACGATTTTAAAGGACTTGTGAGACATATTAATGTGTAGATATAATGTGTTATCTTGTATGATCTGCGTATGTTAACTTTTAAGTAGCTTACATATAGACATGGACACTGGGCTTAACCTGACCGAGGACTCCCTAGTTATGGCTCGTTGACCACGGCCCTGAAACTGTTGACCACGATTAAGGTTCAAACCAGAACTGAATAAAGTCAAAATGTGGGCTGGTTATGTCATCTAAGTTATTTATTTTGCGATCCAGTTCAGTAATGCAACCTGAATCGGATATTCCAAAATCCAAATTTTGAACTAGCGGTCTACCTTCCTAGACCGGATCTAGATGAACTGCCGATTTTTCATCCGGACCGAACATTAAAAAAAAAAAAAATTCAAATTATGAATGGTTGTGATCATCGTAAAGCTAATTACCAACATTCTTAAGTTTCATTATTCCAAGCTCGTTTCCTTTTCGTGGTGCTTTGTTTTTTTGGTTTCAGTTCAGTTTTGCTGGTTTTTTTATGGAATTTTTCTCCTCCTGTGATAAAAGTTATGATATTGGGGCACTTGCTCTTCAGAACATGAAATTGTTGTTGGTATTTGGAGTTTTTCGGAAGAGACATTGATGCGTATGCGGTGTATTCGTTTGGGATTTGGAGTGATATTATGAGTCTTTTTAAGATTTTCAAATTTATCAGTATGAAATCTTAAGTTTGAAGGTGAAATTTAGAATGAGATTTTGTATATGATTTTTTCTTTTGAAATTTCAGTAAAAATCTTAAAGAGCCGTAACAAATCCTAGTCTCAAATTTTGTAAGACTTTCTAAAATTTTAAATGAATACCTCTGGAGCTTATAAAGTCTAAATTCAATCCACTAGGATTTCAGAAAATCATAAAAAGTCTTTAGAAATCTCAAACGAATACACATATGGGCAATTCATAAGTCCTCGTCCTAGACGTCCAATTCGTTAGGTGGATCGACCCGTCATTTTTTTTTTTTTAACGAAAACACATACTATGTTATGAGATACATGTCGTTAAGAAGAAGATGAACGACATTCGCACGAGAAATATTACTTATGCAGAAGCATAAAAGTACAATAAGAACAACAACCTTTCATACATTTCTAACAAAAAACCAAAGGCCTGTTTTTACTAATTTGTAATAAGAGAAGCTGTGAGTTGGTCCTTTAGTTATTTAGGGCGACAAGCTTTTTCAACAGGCCCAGCTTGTCTTGCATACTACAAAAAACAAACACAGAACCAAATATCAGTTTTTGTCTGTGAAAATTTTGACAAAAAAAGTAAATAAAAAAAAAAAAAAAAAAAACAAAAAAAAAAAGAAATAAAATAAAATAAAAAGGGACCTGAAAATAATTTTCCAGTTTCTTTTTCAGAGCAGCATATTCCTTCTTCAGTTGTTGGAAAGTTTTCTTGCATCTGTAGAAAGTGAGAAAAAAATATGATTAAATTAAATAAACCAAATTAAAAGTGTAATAAGTAATAATTAAAAGCATAATTAAGGTAACTTTTACCCTTCACCATCTCCAACTCTGCAGTGTTCTCTGAACTGTGTGGCCTCAATTTTGACTTTTCTGGCTCCAATGCTGTAACAATTAAGTACATTTAGAAAATTAGGATATTTTATTAATGCCCCAAAATTGATTTTAATCAATAATCTCCAATCTCCAAACATTTTAATTTACTCCTTTTTTTTTTAAAAAAAAAGGGTTAATAATAACCTTGAACTGCTGCCCTTGAACTGGTGCATTATGCTGTCCAACTTAACAAAGTCAATAGGTTTTTTCTCCCTACAAAAAAAAAATAAAAATAAAAATAAAAATAAAATAACAAACAGAGATAATTAAATAATATGTATATTCAAGATATTAAGAAATGAAGGTTTAATTAATCTTGACAACAAACAGAGATTTTGTTGAAACAAAAGTGAAACTCACAAGGCTTGTTCTATATTTTGGATCAGTCGAGCTGAATCCCGGTAGTATAACGTAACAACTTCTTCGACAAAGTTGGGATTCGCATCATCTTGAAGCTCTTCTAGCTGATGAAATTGTTCATCCAAATATCCCTAACAGAAGATTTAATTACAAAAAATTGCAACTGAATTAATTCTATATTCCTTGCAAATGCAAATGGATTTTATTTAGTCTTAAATTTTCTTTACATTTATTTCTATGAAATTCAGTTTGCTCATAGGCTCCAACATATATAGCTTTTGTTTGACCACCAATCCATATATAGAGATTTATAATCACTTTGCATGCAAGTGGCCAAACCCAATGCAAAAGGAAAATAAAAAAGGCCTCTCAACTTGGAAAAAAAGATCAAAAGTAGGGCTATAAACGAGTCGAGCCGAGCTGAGCTCGGCTCGTTAAGTAAACGAGCTAAAATTCGAGCTCGAGCCTTAACGAGCCGAACCATAAAAAATTACATAATTTTCACTTTTCGAGCCTTATAGAGCCTTATCAAGCCGAGCCGAGCTCGGCTCGTTAACCAAACGAGCTTTAAACGAGCTCGAGCTCGGCACATTAAGGCTTCACCGAGCCTTAACGATCCGAACTCAAGCCGAGCCGAGTCAGACTCGTTTAATTTAACAGCACTAATCAAAAGATTACGAAATTTTGACACATGACTGTTGAGTACATCTTAACGAGTGACCACAATTGATAGTCGAGCATTTCCTACATATATAGTGTTTTTTATTTTTTTTTTGTCAATATTCTTAACTATGTGGACATTTTAATTACTTTATAATTAGAAAGGAGCCTATAACATTTTTTTTTTTTTTTTACTCAAAAAGGTAAGACATTTGTACCTGATCAAAAAGTAATTGCTTCATGTTAGCTAGTTGTCTCTGCATTTTATTTGTAAAAATAATAGTTGGAGGAGGAGAAAATATGAAGAAAGAGGTTTTTAGTAATATACAAAGAAAAAGGCTCAAGTTATAGAGATTTATGGGAAGTGTGATTTGAAGATTGAAGCATTGCAAAGGGTCT
>CACSLK010030184.1:18474629-18492256 GCA_902706635.1 Striga hermonthica | reverse complement strand
AAAAAAAAAACAATTTTTTTTTTTTGTACAATAAAAGGAGGCATGGGCCTAACGTACGCTAAAACAGAACACGACGGGGGTAAGTCACCCCAATATCATATTCAAGCCACCTACGGACGGACGGTGGTGGGACATGAAAATGGTGCACCTTTAAGGATACGGACACCGCTAAAGAAGTCAGATGATCCGCAGTAAAATTCGCTTCTGGAAACACATGATCCAATTGCAACGGCCACTCGCGATCCCATAATTCTTGTATGGCCTGAACAAGACTATCATGGATCCCACCCACGTCCTCTCGCCCCATAACCATAGTAATCACGCTGTTATTGTCCATTTTCCGCCGCCACCTTCTGTATGCCTTAAGCCCATGCGATAGATAGCCCGTGAAAGAGAACCACAGTTCAGCTACGATAATGGAACAAACGCTTGCATTCTTCATAAATCTTCCGAGCCAACGGTCGTGGGAATCCCGAACCAACCCTCTCGCACATCCGCAACCCGTATTTGATGAAAACTCCCCATCCATGTTAACCTTAACCCGTTCCGGCGGCGGTAACGACCATCGAATCAAGCTAGTTTCATATTGTCGGGCGAGAGAGTCAAGTTTCATACAACCGGCGGCCGCTGATAAGCACCCCTTCATACGTCGCCTTATATCACTAATTTTAGCATCCACTCGCCACGAAATTTCAGAAAAATAGCTGCATTACGCCAAGACCAAATTTGCTAACACGCAATAGAGAAAGTGGACGGCCAATCATTGTCTGAAATGTCAGCTGATGGGTTCAAGTAAACCACAACCAGTCAGCGAGGTCTAACGTCATCGAGTGAAATTTTGAGTTTGTATTTAAACAGTAGTAATTGTTAAAGTTTGTGTGATGTAAAAGTAAGAGATAGATGACTGAAAGTGAATCGTAAATGAATAGTGAATTAAAATTGATGGGATGTGTGACGTTAATTGATTGTTATTATATAAATATTGAAGATGGTTTTGTTGAGTTGAATTTTGATTTAAAAAATTATCTAGTCAATCATCGGATAGATTTGTATCCAGGCCCTAAAGAACATGGATTAAGTGTTGCTTACCGCCTTTATATTTACATTTTTCCTACCAAAGAAATACATACAATGCTTGTATGTTGCATTAATGGTTTAATCGAGTTCAGAGTCGGTCGCGTGAACGTGAACTGAACCAAACATATCTGATTTTGGTACTTTGTAATAGTTCGATCTAGGAAAATTTGGACTTCGTTTTCATTGTTGATTATTCGTAACCAACGAAAATAAAATATAACGAAAAAATAAACTTGACAACGATAGTCTTAAATTGGGATCATAATTGTGTTATATTCTTAATTTGGGATTGTTGATATGGCTCATATATTGACAAAGGAAGGAGGCAGGTTGATGCCTGCGAGCGTAATGGAGCGAACGTAGCGAGGGAAGCGGAGCGACACTTAACTTCTTGGCTCTTGTGTTAAAAGCATCCAAAAAAAAAGTCAGTTTGTATTATAAGGTGTGTGTGAAGGAAAGGGATCAAAATGCATGGGAATTGAGATTAGAAGTTTTGATTCTGTTTTCTAATCACTGTCCCATCCCCATATATGTGTTGATAAGAATCCCAAGCTGGCTCCAACCACTTCTCAAGTACAAAGGAATGAAGGAATGTGTAAAATTGAAGGTTTTTACATTTTTATACAATTCATACTTTTCATACAATTCATACTTTTCAAATTAAATGATAATGTGTACTTTCTCACAATAAGGTAGATTGTTACATTGAAAAGCATGAATTTCATCCTAAAACTGAATTTTTGGTTGACTAGTATAATTATGTGATCTAAAATCTCATGTGAGCTGCCTAAGATAATTTGACTTTAAGTCCTATCAATTTACTTACTTTTATTAGACATAAAAATTAAATCAATGGGGGATAGCTGATGTTAGGGGTGTTATTTGAGCCACGTCAAGTCGAGCCGAACAGCTCATGTTTCAGCCCATGCCCGCCTAAGTAAACGAACGAGCTAAGCTCGAGTTTTCATGAGCTGAACGTAGCTATATTCGCGAACAACTTGATTCAAATAGCAGCTCTAGTTGAAGTCCTATTGGTGCATTGTATTCTCGAGTGCAATGCAATAACTTATAAGATACGATAAACGGACTAATTGTAGCCTCGATTGTTAAAAGTGTGTATAAATAATGGCTGACAAACTTATATGACCGAACACCATCATGTTTGGACATTAGACTCAATTAAGTCAATAAAATTTAGAGGGCGTTTGGATACAAATAAACTCATACGCATACTCAATATCTAACTCAACTTTATACATCACATCAACTTTAATTCACTATTCATCTACTCATAATTTTAACTATCTATTACTCTTTATCACATCTCATGTATTTTTACAGCAAATCAACTTTAATCGTGAATTTTTATGAATTGTTGTGCCAACAATTATATATAGAGAGAGATAGAGAGATTGTCGACATGTCTCAAGGGGCAATAACCTTTATGAATCAATCAAGAATGTATTATTGTAAGAGAATAATCCAAAGATATATGTGTCATTTTTATCAGCATTAATGAAGGAATTAACCATATAAAGTGTGGGCTTTAAGGTATGCTTTACGGTAGAACTTTATGTCGACATATATATATTCTCATGAAAGCATTTGTTCCCTCCATCCTTTGTGTGTTTTTGGTTGCATTGTGCTTTATTATGATTGAAGGAACCATTTATTAGTTCATAAAACTCCAAAATAATGAAACAATTCATCACAAACACAACACTTGCATTTAATTTAGTTGATAATAATTATTAACCCTCTAAAACAATGAAACAATATCATAAAGACAACACTTTCATTTTATTGTGCTGTAAGTAAATAGTAAATAGAAATCGTACTTATTTTCGAAAGATATGATATTAAGATTGTTGTGCGTGATTAGATGATTCTTTCCAGATAGAAGACAACTTAATCGTTAGGCAAGTCGATCCATCATTTTTTTTAAGAAGTAAATTAATGACTGGAACTTTTGAAAAAATCCTTTTGGATAAATGGACTTTTACATAAGTGCTCCCAAACCAGCACACAAGACAAACAGAAACAGGTTAGACTCCAATAGAGGGCACACTACTACAAAAAATCTCAGGTACATACATCTAAAAAACACCTGTCATTTAAAAAATTAAAAAAAAATAAAAAATAAAAAGAAGAAAAAAGAAAGGCCTTCAACAGCATTAAGCATAAAAGCGTACATTCTGAAGGCCACCATCCAAATAATGCACACAATGGTAGAACACATTTGCCCTACCGACACGCTTCATGAAGTTCCCCTACAAACTGCAATAAGCTTATATAATTCATGAAAACATTAATACATTATCAGCTTGTCTTTCACCGCTAAGAAGATTCTGGAAGTTAATAAGCCGGAAGAAGAAAAGCACTAAGAAACTGTCCGGCCATAGCAAACGGATGCTAAGTATAGATTCTTCGCCCACTTCTCCTGAAAAATAAAAAATAAAATGGAGTTCAGCACTTTCTAACAGTACAAGTTTTTTAACTTTTTTTGAAAAAAAAAAATTATATGTATTTTCCCACAAGGACATTGCAAAATGCAATCTCCATTTAGTTCACAAAAAAGCTTCTATCGAAAGTACAACTTGTACAATAAAACATATATGAAGACCATATACTTTGCAAATTCAAACAAAAGATGGTGTTCTTCCCCCATTAAATGGCTCAACAGTAGTTACAAAATCTAGCCATGAGGTTTGAATTAATCACAAATAAACCCCAAAGAAGTTCCAACATTAATATTATTTCGATGCTTTTTTAATACAGATTCTTATAAAATACAAGGCTTTGAAATAATTTTTTAACTTAAAAGGGGAAAAATACATGGACTCAAACCTCTGAGTTCTGTTGAAGAGATATCTCAAACCTCTAGGGGTAATTATGGAAAGATCCAATTATTATTATCCTTGTTACTAGTAAAACACTCGTGTAATACACAGGTTTTTGTTAAAAAAATATATTCTTAATTTTTAAAATTAATGAGAAAAAATTGTTTTGAAATTTAAATAGTTTCTACAAAATATCTATTATTGTATAATTTAGAATGACAATTGTTCTTGTGCGACTTACCAGTGTTATATTATAATGCTTTTTCTAACTTATATGAACTGATAAATAATTTTATTTTTCTAGTTGATATTAATATATAATTTTATGATCATTATGGAGATAAATATAATTTATTTATTTATTTTATACATATATGATTAATTTGCTATATTATATATGTAACACCAATAACAAATTCAAAAGTTACCAACTTTTAGAGTACATTTACAATTTAATGGTTATAATAAGAATTTACAATTCAATGGTTACAATAGGAATTGATATTAAATTGCAATTAATACATCTAAAATCTAAAATGACCATAAATAATCAACATATATAATCAACATATATATGGATGATCCGAAGATTATTTTTGGATTTGAAGTAAATTAAAATTGTTCCAAGCCAAATAAAGAAGCATGTAATTTGGCCACATAGGATCCTGAAGCATGCGAGCTTGCCACTTAGGCTCAACACATTCGGAAATTATAAGGGGATCTTAATATCAACCCACAAAAGAAAAAAAACTCAAGTTCACAATGCCAACAGCTAAAATATAACTAACCTTGACATGTGTACTGGGAAAGGCAGAAGTACGTAATGTCTCTTGTGCCTCGTCAACTGGTTTTCTTCTCGGCACACTCAAAACCAAAGCAGCCTGATCGTAAGTTGCTGCAGTGGCAGTTATACGGTACCCGTGGTCCCACCGTCTATGGATACCCTCACTTGGGTAAAGAAAATCGAGTTCTACTACCTATATGCAAAAAATTCGATTTGGAAATAAGTAAAAAGATCTATTTGGAAAAGAAGTGGATAATCCATTGTATGAGGGGAAAACAAAAAAAGAAAAGAAAAAAAAAAACCTGGTCAGAAAATGCGGTGGTACGGGACATGACAACAGCCCATCTCGACCCTGAAGTGGCCATAGAGGTCACGTAAAAACCTTCTCTCCATTTTTTGTTTATCCACTTGAATGGGAATGAATCGCTCACTTTGTAAGACTGTTGAGTGTACTGTGTGCCTGAAATGAATTTAACAGCCCAAAAAAAATAAAAATTAAATATATATATAAGTAAAAATTCAAGCTTTTAGTCTCAGAATTTACCTTTCGACATTACAACTAATGAACTACCATTTGCAGCTCCCCCAACAGCACTGATGTAATAATTCTTCTCCCACTGTTCCATTATCCATTCCTGCATCACATAAATAAAAAAGAAAACAAAAAATACTAAAAGAAATTAGCCGAAACATAAATGATTATTATATTATACACACATAAATTGGACATACTTTCATCAATCAATAAATCCAGTGTAGAAACTTGCTAAACCAATGAGCAAGAAGTACCTTGTGAAGAAAGAAAGGCGACAGCTCATACACTTGACTAGTGAAGCCAGTGCCGGCATCCATTATCAGTGCCCAAAGATTTTGACAAGACGCTACACAACTAATGAACAAACCATCTTCAGTTCCTTTATCGATGTGCTGGGAAAGTCTCGCATCCATCACATTATAGTGATATCTGACAGAGGAAATATATTACAATAGTTCTCAAATGCAAAATAAAGTTGAAGGGTTCAAAAAAAAAAAAACCCTTATACCTTTGTTTCATTGGTTTTCGAGCATTATAAATGCTAATCCATTGGGTTGCAGGCATTCCCATCCTGACCTTCTTCTTAGGTTGTTCATCGTCCTCATCCTCAAGCATTAGGCGTCCTCTTTTGTGACCAACCTGATAGATAAGCTTCATTTTCAAAACCAAAAATTAGAAATGCAGCTAAAGTTTAGCTTTACAAAGACCCACATTAGAGCTGCAGCAAATGATTAATCAGAATTAACTCTTAAAGTACCTTCTGTGCACCCTCGGTATTGATGGGCCTGATATTTGGATTTGGTCCAACTATCCCATCAAAGAAGGAGATATACTTAGCATAATTAGGCTCCTCGTCAAACTTCAGATTCACCACGTGTTCAACAAAAGACTTGAAAGGTTGTGGGCAAAAGCAACAAAGTGCCTCGGGTGATGTTGCCATTTTCTTCTTGCAGACAAGAAATCCTTTATTCTCACCCTATGCCAAAAAGTAAGAGAAAGGAAAAGGAAAAAGAAAAAAGG
This sequence comes from Striga hermonthica, assembly GCA_902706635.1. Taxonomy (NCBI): domain Eukaryota; kingdom Viridiplantae; phylum Streptophyta; class Magnoliopsida; order Lamiales; family Orobanchaceae; genus Striga; species Striga hermonthica. The sequence continues at coordinate 18,486,000 of CACSLK010030184.1, read as the reverse complement.
AATGTGGAATCATATTACAAGGTGACTAAAAAAGGAAGCAAATTGAAAAACATAAAAATAAAAAAACAGATAAAGATTAAATAAGATGCCCATAATAACTCTAAAAATTAGCATGCAGAATTAAAGTTATTATTGAACTCTGCAATTAAAACACAAACCTGGTATCCCTGCCAAGGCAAACGTCCGCGCAAAAGAAAAATAAGCGTATAAGCAAGGGATTCTAAATCATCTCTCCTGCTGCCAGTTCTGCCCAAATGAGCATGCACACTGGCATAACGAACAGTTCCCCTGAGAATTAAATTTTACAAATTCACCAGACGAGTGAGTAAATGTCCAGAGAGATGATGAAATAAGAAGTAACAGCAGAATAGATTTTGTGTATACCAATGCAACTGTACCTGAAAACATCTGGTCGTTGATCATAGTCAACATGCAGCCCGGTAGTGCCATCTCTCCATCTCGTAGCTAATTTATGCAAGTAGAAAATAGGAATTGGAAATATTTTGAGAATTGGGATGCAAGAAAAAAATTGTACTAAGAAATAATGCAAGAATGACATACCTAGACCAAGATCAACCAAGTACAACTTCTTCTCGTCAGGGGACCCTGGCGAGCCGAGCAAGAAATTCTCAGGCTTCACGTCCCCATGAACATACCTGCCATTTTGGAACATACTTTGAGTAGTATGGTATAAAATTTCTAAATATCCATAAAAAGCACAAATTTGTCCATGGCAAATGGAGCTGGAAAAGTCATTGTTGACAATTCTCCTGGTATAGTGCTAATAATGGACTAGATCAAAATGACTCAATTAAATTATAGTGCTTCTTCTATTAGTGAATATTAGTGAAGTTTCTAGAAAAAAATATATCAAACGACGCAATGCACCTTGGGTCGCTACAGAAACAGCCTCCTTGTAAATTACAAGGGTGGTCTGCGTACAACTGACCCCCAGACCCCAACCGGTCCCAACCATAACCAGTTGATATACTGGGTATGTTGTTGTTGTATCCATAAAAAGCACAAATAAGGTAAACCCTTGAAAATATCAACTCAGTTATGCTTAGCGCTCAATGAACAAATAATTCCACCTTAAATTCCCATCATCAATCTTTCCCTCTACCCACATTTCGAGAAGAACAAGCATCCAACCAAATATTCACATTCATAAATAGACATCACCATGAAATTACATTTGTGCAAAACGAATCTTCATCCAAACAAGCCTAGTAGATATATAATAGCATATCATGACTGCAAAAGTATAATACTGAGCCAAGACAAAAAGATATGAATCAACTAACAATTGAACAAAAAAAATCTGTGTAATCAAAAGAACTTTTTGAAGTAAGCCAGGTGGATATGTATGTAGATTTGGTTTCGCATTGGGAAACAGAGTGATTGTTCTCAAAGATGGCAGAGTTTTTCAGGAATTGGGCTAACAAGGAAACAAAACTAAAGAACAATAGAGCAAACAGAAAAAACTTACCCTCTTGAGTGCATTTTCTCTAATATAGAAATTGCTTCAATTGCAATGCAAGCCACCATTTCAACAGACATCCTGATTTTCGACGATACAGAAATTTAATCAAATAACAGAAAACTTAAAATTAAAAGATGTTACTGTCAACAGACATCCCAATCTTCAAATATTAAAGAACTTAAAAGTAACATAAATCTTCAGATTGAGAAACTCACGAGTGGGCATTATTATTCCAAACATCCCACAAGCTTGGTCCAAGCATATCCATGACCTGTGAAATTCCGGGGCCCACTTAGTAACTTAATTCTAGAGAAATACAAAATCATAAATGAAGCTAGAGAGACAAGATAATTAAAAAGTACCATAACGTAATAATCGCCTTGTCGGCCTTTATAGTGCACTCGCGGTACACCATGACTTCCTCCCAGAGTGCTAAAAAATAACAATACAGGAAAGAAGATATGAGCAATCAAGAATCAGCCGAGTGCAATCACAAATTAATTAGTCCAAGTAAAGCAGAAAAGTTCATAAAACTTACTTATAAACTTGCCACTCGTAAGGTGGACCATAATTACAACCCTTGCTATTACGATGTTCAAATTTTAGGGCCACCTATCAAGGATCAAACAGAAGTGTCTCAGTTTGACAAAATAGAGTTAGATCATGGATTCACACTACAAAGTAGAATACACACCTCAAACGCTCCAGGACCCGTTCTTTCATTAATGCTACTGCCAGTGAGACGGCGACCAACATACACTTGTCCGAAACCTCCCTTGCCCAGTTTCCTATCAATTTTGTACATTGGTGAACCACCAACTTGCACCTTTAACAACAGAAAAACCATGAGAATTGAAGTTAATCACTATTCAAAAATCGCAGTACATCCAGACACATTCTCCTGTAGTTGTTGACTTGAAAATTTAATATACTTATTATTTGGTAATGTGGGTTAATCAGAGTATCATACCGAATATCTTAAATTTTTTATATATTTATTATATGGTAATGTGCATTCTCAAAGTGTCATACCAGATTATCTACATATACACCTAATGGCTATGTGATCTAATGGAGCACAAAACAAACACATCAACGACGTAAAATTCATGCAGACTCTAGCCTTGATTACTGAATCAGGAAAAAGCAAATGATGAAACTTTTATAATATAAATTATGATTCGTGTGAACCAATAACATAAATGATCCAATCGGACAGAATTTGTCAATAAATCAAATAAAACTTCGTGACGAAAGATCACAGAACAAATTTTTGTACTTCAACTACGTAAAATTCAGGTAGATTCTAGGTTGACCACTAATTCATGAAAAAGCAAAGGGAGAATCTTTTATATACGAATTCAGAATTACGTGAATCCATGGCATAAATAATCCGATCGGACAGAATTTGTTGCATACTTACTAAAGTAACTAACTGCTATTCAAGGCCGTAACCCCAGGAAAAGGAGATCCTACACAAATTTTCACATACAATATATCCAAACAAGCACCACCGTGAAAACTTGAATGCAAAAAAATGCAAAAAATCACTCATTGTCAAGCAAACCCAAAATTACACAATTTTCCTCACAACACGAAAGCCTTTCAGTCTCCCATCCAATAACCATCGGAAACATGCATACAGATACTCCAGCACCAGTTCACCTCCATAAAAAGAATGCAAATAGAAGACCAAGATAACAAAAAAAAGGAAAAAAATAATACTTCCCACACAAACACATTATTCTCACCTTGTCCGGGAGAGGTGCTGCCAATTCATCATCACCGCCACCATTGGCCTTTGTCGGGCTTTTCCCACCTCCGCTGTCGTAATCATCCATTTCTTTCTCACCCTCCTCAGCTTCTACTCTCTCCTCAGAATCCTCCTTTCTCTCTCCTAATTCCTCAACGAAAATCTCCTCTGCCCCAGCTTCTTTGGGCACAGAAGCTACCTTTTCAGCAACAGGCCCTGCAAGAGCTGCAGCCACTGCCGTTCTCCTCCTTGTCCGCGTCGCTATTCCCGCGTTTTCCTCGACAGCCTGATTCACTTTACTCTTATCCCGATTCTGATTATTGTTATTATTATTATTTGCGTTTTTATCGTCGTTGTTTTGAAGCGTCTCCTGCTTTTCTCTCCGGCCGCGGCGCGCTCCGCCACGCGGTACTGGCATCGTTCATCCTCCAATTTTCATCCCTTAACCCTAAAATCCAAAAAAAAAAATACAGATTAGTACATGAATAAACAAAAAAAAAAAAATCATTTTGTGAACTCGGTCTGCAAATGAATTTCAGCTAAATTCACACAGAAAAGGAAAATGGAGAAAAAAAATACTCACCAGTAATCGAAACCCGATGAAACTAAACCAAGCGATGATCCTCGAAACGCACTGAATATAGAACAATAGAGCTGAAAAGTAGCACAATCGTTAGGGTTTTGAGTGAGGCCGACAAAAATAATCAATTTTCCATATCTTTTTTTGCTCTTTTTGATGGCGGTTTTGATGGTGAGAACAAAAGCTTTACCATGAAATCTGCAACAAGAAGACAGTGATCAGATTTGGGGGAGACGAAGAAGTGAGTGAATTCAGAACAAAAATCTAATTAGAAAAATAAAGAAAAATTATGAGCAATACGATAGTATACTATTCTGTGTATAGTTGTTGTCTGAGGACGATTTATGACCGTCGATTTGGAGCGGGGCAACGGTGGAGATAACGTTATATTTTGAGGACCTTCTGGAAATTTATGGGGGTGGGGGAAGGTTTGTGAAAATGACGGAAAAGGGCTCGGTTGTGGGTTTTATTACCTTATTGCCTCTGGACGACTAAGCGGGAATGTGTGACAAATGGGGGTTCTGTGGATTCGGTTAATCGGAACCGTTGATTTTGTAGAACGGACGGTGCGTTGTGACCACGTGGATCGTGCGGTGATTCATTAATAAATTGTGTAACGTTTCGACCTCTTTTCAAATTGCAGTGGTATGTACCACGAGACAAAGATATTAAATGAGTTATTTTCACAGTCTTGTAAATTTAAAAAGTAATAATATTATTATCTATTTTCTACTTCTTTTAATCAACGTTAACTCTAAAAAATTATTAAACCGTCCTTTAGTAAATATGTGTGGAGTTATGTGTTCGTGTGTTATGTGTTCGTGTCTCATACGTCACAAACATTATGAATAACATTACAAATTATTCATTCAAACTTTTATTCATTGCAAATATATTAAAATAGTTTATATAACAGTCATTAAATACCACTTTTAATATATTTATAAATAAAGAGTCCATAAAATTTTTGGTGTGTTCAAATTTAAATAATTTTTTATGGACTCAATTTTAAATCATCTAGACATTTGGTCAAACGCATAGGTGAGTTCAAATTTAAATCATTGGCATTTTGGTCGGTTGAAATTTAAATCATCTACCATGGTACTGTAATCTATTAATATATAATTAATATATAATAAAGATTAACATAATTCGCTTTTCGAAGCACTTTCCCACCAATTTCATTAATTATTGCCTAAAAATAGTAAATTGACAAGATTTCTATTTATTGGCATATCTTTTTGGGAAAAGTCCACTTTTGGTCCTTCATGTTTAGGGGGTATCCAGACAGAGTCTCTATTATTTTTTGGTGCCCAATTTTAGTCCATAAAATAAAAAAATGTAGTCCCTATTATGTTTTGGTGCCCAATTTTAGTCCTTAAAACAAAAAATATAGTCCCTATTACGTTTTGGTGCCCAATTTTAGTCCTTAAAACAAAAAAATATAGTCCCTATTATGTTTGGGTGTCAAATTTTAGTCCTTAAAACAAAAAATGTAGTCCCTTTTATGTTTTGTTGCCCAATTTTAGTCCTAAGAGTAAAAAATGTAGTCCCTATTATGTTTTGGTGCCCAATTTTAGTCCTCAAAACAAAAAAAAAATGCCTATTAACCTCTCAATTTATGTGAATTAACGGTCCATTTTTGTTAATAACATCAAAGTAGTTGTGTAAAATAATTTAAGACATCGCAAAGAGGTAATCAAATTTCAAAGGAACAAATTATTGACCTGATCATAAAAATCATGATACAGTCATTGCATATTTATTAATTATTAAAGTGTTTTTGAACCCGAGCACAACAGATGTGGTTTGCACAACCACAGCCGAGGCACTGGCCATGGACAAAATTGTCATTTACGCAAACCACCCCTCGAACGAGTTCTTCAAGCAGTTCCCCAACTGCCGGACATACGACGACCCAAGAGGCTTCGTCAGGGAAACGCGCAAGGCACTAGAAGATGAGCCGGACCCACTCACGGACGAGTTGATTGATTGTTGTGTGCAGGGTATGTAATATAAATATATAATTTTATTATTTAATATTTAATAATTAATAATTATGCAATAAATGTATCATGATTTTTATGATCAGATCAATAATTTGTTCCTTTGAAATTTGATTACATCTTTTCGATGTTTTAAATTATTTTACACAACTACTTTGATGTTATTAACAAAAGTGGACCGTTAATTCACAAAAATTGAGGTTAAGGGACTACATTTTTTTTTGTTTTTAGGACTAAAGTTGGGCACCAAAACATAATAGGGACTACATTTTTTTTTTATTTTTAGGACTAAAATTGGGCACCCAAACATAAAAGGGACTACATTTTTTGTTTTAAGGACTAAAATTGGGCACCAAAACATAATAGGGACTACATTTTTTGTTTTAAGGACTAAAATTGGGCACCAAAACATAATAGGGACTACACTTTTTTGTTTTAAGGACTAAAATTTGGCACCAAAAAATAATAGGGACTCAGTCTGGATACCCACTAAAATGGAGGACCAAAAGTGGACTTTTTCCTATTTTTTTTATCTAATTTTTTTTAGAAATACAATAAAAAATATAGAATCAAAATCAAAATAAATCTAAGAAATACACTTACCATACTTAATACACTTAATTTAAGAAAATACACTTACCATACATATTTTTTACAAATTTAAAATATAATATAAAACATTTAATTAATAATTGTCAATTAAAGATTCTTTTTAAGAATCAATCATATTTCTAATAATTTTTAGAAACAATTTATATATATATATAGTAATATTTACGTGAAAGTAACATATATGTTACTTATATGTTAACATATATGTTAATCCTATATAATAAGGATTAACATAAATCAAATTTAAAAACAATTTTCTGCCACTTTCATTGATTATCTCCTAAAATAGTAAATCAGCTTTTTCTATTTTTTTTATTAATAACATTAAATACTTTTATATTGGTAACCAATAAGGAATCAAAATTCTAATAAATCTCCTATTTTTCCAAACAATTTGGAAATCCGAATGCGAATAAATCATGATTTTAGAAATCGTGATTTCTAAACAATTTAGAAATCCGAATAAATCTCCAAGAAAAAATCATTATTTGTATATATCATGCTTTTAGAAATCTGTTCAAATTTTTATTTGCATGAATCTGAATCATAATTCATTCAACCTATTATTATATTATTAAATTGTGTAAAACCGCATGCTAAGATCTGTATATATCACATTTTCGCCAATTAGACTTTTTTCTTCATTATCGATTGAAAAGGAAAGCGAATTTTATATACCTTATCGGTTTTGATAATATAATGTTATAATCATTATAATTATTTATTTTAAAATATAGTGTTTGTCATTTATTTGATTTCAAAAGATGAAAAAAAAAACTCATAGTTTAGGTCTCTTTTTATTATGCATTTGCACAAATTAATTTAAAAACTCTAATAACGATTGACAACAAAATTTGTTATATATTGATCCAAACCAACTAATTAATAAAAGAGTCCATCAATCACGAAATTAAAAACTAACACCCGATCACTACCTTTCAAAGATTATGTTTTTTAGATAAACATTTATTTATATTGTCATGACGATAGAGTGTCAATCTTAGAAATTTGATGATTTCAACTGCTATATTTCCAATAGTTTTTTTACCGTTGGAATATGCAAATTCCGTTGGAATTTTTATTTCCACCCTGTTGAAAAATTCACCGTTGGAATCGTCAAAATCCAACGGAAATTCCAATGGAAAATTCATTCAAACAGAATATTATTGTTGGAATTTCCGTTGAAATCAAATGAAAATTTCCAACGGAAATGATAGTATTGAAATATCCGTTGGAATTGTCCCTGGAATAATTTCTTTTGGAATAGATTTCCATTGGAATTATATCATTTTATTGTAGTGTGCCTAATAATCAAACTAATAATATTGTTTACAATTAGGTTTTTAATAACATATGGTTTTTTCATACCCATATAATTTATGAGCATTTTCTGCTCAAAACATTAATTACCTACTATAGATGGAAATAATATAAAATGATCTAAATAAAAAAAAAAAATCATTAATTTCATAATTTTCATATAACTCGATTTTCGGTTTGTGTTTGTTTTATTAAATTCTTGATTTTCTTTAATTACGTTGATAGTGGTTTTGTAGGCAAAGATTATGTAAATAATTATATGTAGCCGATTTTGGAACTCTTATTTATCAAATATTCTTTTTTATTTTAGCAGATTTATTAGAATCATTGATTTGGATTAGCATATATGTTACACACAAAAAAAAAACAATTTTATAGTAATATTTAAATTTAAATGACGTCAATTTTGGAATTCTCATTTGTGAGGATTCTTTTTTATTTTATCATATTTATTAGAACCAACAATTACAAAATATAAATTTATATTAATATTTAAATATATTTTTCATTGCAGCAGATTTTGAGAATGAACGATTTTATATGAGATATATGCAAATCTTCTTTTTTTAGATATACGTCAATTCACTTTATTGGTATTCCTTTTTGTCAATTTTGTTTAAAAGGAAATTTTCAAAATTTTTTAGAGTAAATCGATTTTTTGTTTTTGTATACACAAAATATCAATTTATTACAATATATATATATATATATATATATATATATATTGTATATATATAAATAAATTTACTACTTAAAAGTTGTCACACATATAATAGAAAGCTGTCCAATTAAAAATTGTTTAGTTTAAAAATATACTAGTACAACCCCCGTGTATTACACGGGCGCTTGTTAAAAAATTGTTCTTAAATTTTAAAATTAATGAGAAGACTATATTAAATTTAGTCTTTTTTACAAAAAAAAATATATTACTATATATTTTAGAATGATATGTGTTACTTATGACTTACATGTGTTATATTATATTAGTTTTTATAACTTATATCATATAACTATTTGAAATATAAATATATTAGTTGATAAATAATTTTATTTTTCTAATTAATATTAAAAATAATTTTATTATTGTTATAAAGATAAATATAAATTATTTTTTATACATACAATATGGATGTTAAATCGAAGCTCATCAAAAGAAGATTAATTTGATATATTACATATGTAAAACTGATAAAAAAATATAAATCTTATTAACTTTTAAAATACATTGACAATTCAATAGTTATAATAAGGAATGATATTAAAATGCAATTAATGCATGTAACATGACCATAAATAATCAACATATTTATGGTGATCCGAACCTAATTATTTTTGGTTTGGAATTAAATTAAAATTTACCCAAGCCTAATAACGAAACATGTAATTTTGCCACATAGGATTCCGAAGCACCAGAAGCAGCCACGTAGGCTCAACGCGTTATGGATTAATATATAGGGGGGATAACAAGTTGTCACACATTCAATTAAAAATTGTTCGGCTTGAAAAAATTAGTCTGAAATAATGTCTAATCACTAATGTTTTATATTTTATATCTACTATATATAATCTCTCTCATAGAATTAGTGTGATGTAATATTCAATGTTTTGTATTATTCATACATATTTTTGTAGATATACACCAATTCATTTGTCCAACTGTTGTATAAATTATCATATTATAAATAGATTCATCTTAGACTTTCATTTAAGTTCCAGCGACACCAGTTCCTTCTGATTTTGGGGTTCCATTTAACAGTCATGGTCAGTCTTTTGTATAAAAAAGATAGAAATATTAGTGAATATTATATAGCTAATCAGGTATAATCGATATTAAACTAACAGTTCATTGTCTGACTGCCAAAGTAAATTATCATATTATAAAAAAATCCATCTTACGATTTCATTTAAGTTCTAGAGCACCAGTTACTTCTAATCTTAGGGTTTCATTTAAAATCAGAGTTAGTCTTTATGTGCGTTGACATATTATTAAACAAATCGGTTCTTAGCAACGACCGATTATATGTTGTTGTTCTTACGTGTAAGTAATAGATAAGAGATGTGCATTGGCATGTTCTTAAAAAAATATTTTTTTGATCACGACCAATTGTATGTTGTTACGCGTGTAAGTAATAGGTCAAGAAGAGTCAAGGTCAACATTTATTGTACGTTGGCATGTTCTTAAGAAATCAATGTTTAGTCACGGACAATTATGTTGTTTGTTTCGCATGTAAGTAATAGAAAAGTATTGAAAATATTAGTTTATGGGGACGACGAGTTGCTCAGTTATTGAACAAAATAATATTGTGCACAAGAAAGTTTAAATAATATATTTTTTGCATGAGGATCATTTTATGGTTTGTTAATTTTTCTACAAATTATCACTCTTTTATTTATTAATACATTTTAATTTTTAATATTCTCAAAAGTAAATACAACCCGTGCATCGCACGGGTTACATACTAGTGTGTATTATATATATACAATTTTTTAACAAATAATATGTTCTTTATAAAAATAATAATAATAATAATTTCACAAGATTTTAAACGTAAACTTTGGTTTTTAATAACAATAGAAAAATCATGGTAAGTTGTATTGAAAAGGTGTTATGAGATAAAATAATTAACTAAAATAATTAAATAAAATACTTGATGGAAATAAAATGTATTAATTACCTTTAACTTTTCTTACTACTAATTCTAGTAAACATAATGTTATTTTATATAAGTATAGATATTATTTTTTTCTGTTTTCTTTTTTGTTTAATTAAATTAATTAACGCAATAAGAGAATACTCTGGGTGTGATTGATATAAATTTGACAATAAATAAATAAAATAATCAAAATTAAAATTTAATCCAATATAAATTAAAGTGGTAATGGCCCTTTATAGCACTTTAGCAAAAGCAAAAATGAAATATGGCCAACTTTCTAAAAAAGATAAAATATATCCATTTGGGCATGTGAGAAGACATAATTGCCCTTATACACAATTTTATCAATCTTTTTCCCATTTTCATTTTTTTCTCTATTTCCCCCCTATTTTTTCATCTTCTTCAATTTCATTTTCTGTAAACCCCGCCTGACAACTCTCTCTCTCTCTCTCTCTCTCTCTCTCTCTCTCTCTCTCTCTATCGGATCTTCATCGGCGACAAATTCTCACGGTCGGCTCTCTCTATTGGCGAAAAATTACAGAATCCCGCCGACTGCTGTCTCTGTCGTCGTCTCTCTCTCTCTCTCTCGTCGGCTCTCTCTCTCGTCGGCTCTCTCTCTCTCGTCGGCTCTCTCTCATCGGCCTAACGGTACTCTCTGTCTCCCATTGTCCGTAATTACAGAATTCTTGGGCCGATTTAGGGTTTTTGGTTCGAAAAGGGTTAGGTTTTTCAGGGTGTTTGGTCCGAAATTACTGATTTTTGAGGGTTTTTTAGTTCAAATTTTTTATTTTGAGTTCAATTAAAATATATTTGTCAATTGGTTAAACTTGAACTGGTTTTATTCGATTTTGATGTAATGAATGGTGCTGTAATGTTTGAATAACAATGTGGTGTTTGCATTTTCTTTGTGCTTGGTGTATTGATGGTTGTTTTGTGCTTAGTTCATTGTGAATGTTGGTCCAA
>CACSLK010030184.1:18429511-18442121 GCA_902706635.1 Striga hermonthica | reverse complement strand
AGGGTGACGGACTCGCCTTTTCCGGTGGTGGAGGCGGGTGAGGAAGAAGGCGGTCGGGTGGACGAGGCGGCGGAGAGGTTCATCATGAATTTCTATAGGGACTTGAAGCGGCAAAATCATTTGGCGGGTTGAATTTTTTATTTTTTTAGTTTTTTGCAATTTGGTCCTTTTTGTTTCGTTTTCTGTTAAATGTGGGAGCATGTTGTTGCTTTGGCTTTGTGGAGGGAGCAATGGTAGGTGATGAGATGTGTGGAAAAATAGATAAGAAGAAAAAATAATAAGAGAGTGTAAGACTACAGTCCCGTTACAGAATCATTATGTCGGGATTGTAGTCATTAAATATACATCTATATTAGTGTAATATGTGTATCTAACAGTTACAAATCTCAACGGAATAGTTCCGTAATGGGATTGTAGCATTTTTCAATAATAGATACATAAACTGTTATGATAATCACATAAGTGTGATAAGTCTCTTTGTTCTCATTCTCTTATTTCGGTTTTGGTGAAATAGTTTAGAAAATTCAGAAGAAGAAAGTAAAAGAGAGGAACACTACAAATTCTGTTGTTAAATTGTTTCACAGCAGACTATTGCCTAAATATAAATTGTCTTACTTTTTTAATAAAAATATATTTATACTATGAAATGTTATATTTTTATTTTATCTTATTATCTAAATATAATATTTTAAATATGAAATATTGTAATAAAATTGAAAAAAAAATGGACTATAATTTATGTTGATTTCTATAATATAATAATTCTTAATATGAAATTATGTATGAAAATAGAAAAAATATGACTAACCAATTCTTAGATAATTTAACAGCCAGTCAGCCACATTACTTGAGGAATACATGCTCAACATCTCAAACCCAATCCATTTGTCCAAAAAGGAAAAAAAAAAAAAAATGAGAGAGAAACCATACCACAGTTTTGCTATGAAGCCATCGGATGACACGACTTATGGAGCCATTCACACTTGTTCACAAATAGTGTATTGACACGTGTGCTACAATAAATACACTTTGGACAAGTGTCGATATATTAAGTGATGAATGACTCTATAAGAAAACGATCCGATGACTCCGTAGAATTTTTGAACCATACCATATATTTGTTCTTGTGGCTTTATGGAACTTTGGATCCCAAAATTTTTGGAATGCCCAAAAATTCTATTGGAGGATCAAATTCTGGCCAATCTTAAAAGAAAGAGGAAAGCAAAAGGTTAAAGAGCATAGGTTCATTATGTTCTTTTCTCATCTTACTAAGTAAACTCAAACACACGTCCAGAAAATTAAAGGTTTCAAGTTCAATATATAAACTTGATGGGCATTTTGTATTTTTTTTTTTTAAATAATTTGCACCTATCTCTTTATATTTTTTTTTTCCCATCTGCTTTTAAAATAAGAAGTATTAAGCTAAATAGATAGAGAGTAGCATTTTGTATTTTCATGTCGACGGAGCCCAGCCCATTTTGAGCTGGACTGGACTATGAACCACGCAGTTTAGTGCAAAATTACATCGAAATTACCAAAAAGAAAATTAAATTGCAACACAACACACAAAAATAAAAATAAAAATAAATAAAATAAAATGAAATCTATACTTATATAATAAGGTATCTTATTTACCAAATTTAGTAGGTTGAAAAGTCAACGTAATTAATACATTGCTATTTATATCCAAAATTTTATTTAATTATTTTACTTATTTGTCTTATCCCATAAAATCAGTTTAAGAAAAAAAATCTAATAACATCTCATAAGTAAAAAAAAAGACGTAAAATCTTTACTAAAATAAAAAATAAAAAAAGCTTTATTTATTTGTCTTATTTCATATTAACATCGATTTGTCAAAACAAATCCCATAAAATCGGTGAAGTCAAAATTTGTACGTAAAGTCTATCTATACTAAAAAAAATGCAGATTCAAAAAATTCCTTATCTAATTGTTTGGAAATTTTTTCTGATTTTATTCAAACCGATTTCTGTATATTCAGATTCAGATTTTCTAATAAAAATATTAACATGATTATATATCTACCACTACAAGAATATGATGAAATTCCAACAGAAATATATTTCAAAAGAATTATTCCAACGGTAATTCCATTAGATATTTCAATACTATTATTTCCATTGGAATTTTTCAATGGATTCCAATGGAAATTCCAACGAAAATATTCCGTTGGAATAGGTTTTCCATTGGAATTTCCGTTGGATTTTGACGATTCCAACGGTGAATTTTCCAACGGGGGTGGAAAAAAAATTCCAACGGAATTTGCATATTCCAACGGAAATTCCTACGGTAAAAAGCCGTTGAAATTATAGCCGTTGGAATCATCAAATTCCATCTAAAATTCCAATGAAAAACACATTCCAACGGAAGCTATTCAATTGGAATATCCGTTGGAATTTCCATTGGAATATATTACCATATGATTTTTCGTTGGAATATAACATTTATTTTGTAGTGTTCCAACGGAAATTTTCTGTTGGAATTCTTTATATTTTTCGTTGGAATAGCTATTCCAACGGATATTCCTACGTATAAAAATTTGTGGGAAAAAGGGCCGTTGGAATAGCTAAAATCCAACGGAAAATCCTATAGAAATAAATTCCTACAACCATTCCAACGGAAAAAATCCGTTGGAATTCCTCATCCATCCAACACTTATTCCAACATAAAATTAAGTTTGTTGGAATATTCATTGGAATTTCCAACGGAAATTTTTGCCTTTGGAATTGAAGTGTTTTCTTGTAGTGTACTTTACCTATTATAAATTACAAATCTCAAAATATCGAGTCATCATCTTCCTCACTGTCAACCTCATGCGAACAAAAAAATATCCTCAATCAGTCGTTTATTCAAAACAATGAATCAAGGATTTGGGTTAATTAAACAAGTCAATAGGTCTAATAGACCTATGCTCAAAGTTCGAATTGTGAGAATATTTTCCAAGACTGGTGCAACACATACAAATCATATCTCGAGTTGGTTCTACTGATAAAAACTGTAAGCCAAATTTTTTGACTTTTTTTTTTTTTTAATTTCAAAATTTGAAACGTATATTTTAATTTTTTTTCGTGTATGTATTTAGCTACTTTTGTACATGTTTAGTGAAATATATTTTTGATATATTTTTTTTAATTATATTTTCAGATTTGCAATTTAGCTCATTTATTCTACATATCGTGTATGTATTTAAATATTTACATTATTTATATTTATTTTCGTGTATTATAAAACTTTTATTGAATATTGCATCTTATAGTATAATAATCTCCCAATAAATATATCGCGTGCCTCGCACAGGTCACGTCTATATATATCGCGTACATTTTTTTTTTATTCATTTATATAATTATAACACTGGATAAATGACCTTACAATTGTGCACCCACTGCATCGCACGGGAGGTGTATTAGTGTAAGTTTAAGAGTTTTGATTATTAAAGATTCTCTTATGATAATCATTTTTAAATCCCCCAAATGTTTCCATAAAAAAACTGTTCAGCTAAGCATGCATCAATCATGGAGGGGGACAGCACGTGACTCTCACGTGACCTCCCTCTATACGTGCAGGAAGCATCAAAGAGGAGGAGGCAAGTGATTGGCCAGCCCAAATAATTAATAATAATTCAGAAAAAAAATAAAATTGAGTCCATAATTCTTAATACAAAAAAAATAAAAATAAAATAGAGTCCATATATAATCCATATTCTCTAAGTTCTTAAGTTTACAGTTAGGTTCTATCACTAGTACACGGGTATTGTGGATTGTGGTAGTATATATGCAATTGGGTTCTTCATTAAGGCACAAGCCCAACACGAAATGGTGTATCACTATGTCAACACAGGGTACCACATGGTGATGCTGCAAGCTAACAAGGTTGAATGTATGCATTTCGATTTTCGGTCACATGCTTGCCGACACTATTTAATCACCTTCGTCACGTGTTGTGGGAGGAACAAATGGTAAGTGCAATAAATTATACTCGAGCTATAATGAGTCGAGCTTAGGTAAAAGTTGAAATATTACAACCAAAAAAAAAATGCTACTCTCGAGTTTTACAGAGTCGATTTTACAAGCAATTGATTTTTATTTAACTAGTTATAAATAATTACCACTCTAGTTTAACCACATGAAACTAAAAGATAAATTGCTCCGAACCTTTGGGTTGACACGTGGAACCATCGTGACCGTCGCTGACTTGAGTCCGAGCTGTAACCATCGTGCTTAAACGTGAGTAAAACTGCAGTACTGCACAAGTAGCAGCTTATAATAAAATATGGGGGTAAAAATAAAATAATAAAAAATAAGGGGGCAGAATAGAAACACGACAGAACCTGCTCGATCGATTTTCTAAGGTAAAAATTATGATGAAATTAAAAAGTACATACAAATTGCACATTAAATTTCAATTTTTGCTTCATTACCAATTTACAGATAGTAATTTTAATCTTATATATATAAATTGCACATTAAATTTCATTATTTCAATCTTTTATATTGTAAAATTAAAAAGATAAAAATACATTACCAGAAAATCAACAATTGTTATTTACTATACAATTCAACCAATTGAAACTTAATCATCTGTTTTTTTACCCTAGTACTCAATTACATTTGGTTTTCCTTAATCATAATTAATTTTCTTATTGCTTTAAATTCCTGAATTTACCCGTGCAAGATGCAATTTCGTAATAAATATCTGATCTGACCTTATCAATAAAATATAACTAGTTTTTTACCTGTGCATTTGCACGGAAGATATGTAGAAGAAAATTTAGATTTTATGGTTTTAATAGACAATGATTAAATTTTGTACTATAATAATTTACATCAATTTTGGTAAAAGTAATTTTTTTTTTTTACTTTATACATTAATTACGGCTATATTTACAAAATTTGAGCCCACAACATTACAAAATCATAGATATCATGTCATTAATAGATTGAACTGCATTTAAATATTGAAAAACAATTGGTCATCTTGAAAAATTTTTAAGAGTGATATTGGGCTGATGTTTAGAAGTGAGTCCGTCCTTCAAAATAAATAAATGGCCTAAATCTTGTTGTTCTGATTTCTAAAGTGTGGAATTTAGAAGAGCCGAGAAGGTTATGTGAGTGACACGCGCCATGTATCTTATGTTACTTGATTGCATAACATGAAACAAACACTACAATCTGTTGAAGTCTCGCCATTCATTAAAAATACAGTAACTCGCGCAAAATGCACGAGACCTACGAAAGAAAATAAAATTATAATTCATACATTATGCATTATGATTACACATTATTGAATACTTCCTTATATACAACGTTCTTCGTCCGCGAGCTGTTTTCATCATCACAAATTAATATTTTCAATCCTTTCCTATTTGTGACTCGTGAAACAGTGACATAGAGTTGGCCATGCGTAAATACGAGATTCTTCAGGTATAAACCAACATGAGAAAGAGACTGTCCGTGACTCTTGTTTATCGTCATCGCATAAGAAACCATCAAAGAAAATTGTCGTCTTTGGAACTTGAAAGGAATTCTTATATCCGATGGAGTCAAACTCATTCTAGGTATAAGAACCAATTCTCCACTGTTCGAACCCGTTAAAACTCTGCACTTCAATACATGACCACCTAACCTCGTTATAACCAAACGTGTACCGTTGCACAAACCACTTGAGAGATCAACGTTCCTCATCAACATCACTGGAGTGCCGACTTTCAAACTCAGTTCATGATTCGGAACACCTGAACATTTGATGTTGTTCAAGAATTCAGGAGTCTGCAATTCATGTAAAAAAGTGACACCACCATCCGACTTCGATGTTGTGTCAGATCTCAGAAACGTCTGACCATTCGTCGTATTTAAAGAAGTCATGTACTCGTTTATAGATTCAACAACTTTAAGTGTTGGGGCCAATATTGCTCGATCCTTCAAATAGCTTGGATCATCAACTGTATCTTTATACATAGGGTACGTACTATGGACAATCGTCTCAATCGGATCGCCATCGCATTTAAGCAAAATATCAGAAGGAATATCTACATTAGCACAACCATCAATTGATTCTCCAATGGTCCAATCTCCGATACTTCCAATCCATTTGGAAAAAGCAAGCATATCGTTATATTCATCGGGATTATCAACATTTTGGAGACGCATGTTCTTCGTCAGTTTTAAAACATTCATATGTGGCCAAAGGGATGATGAGTTTATTGTAGCATTGACAATGTCATGTCTCGTTCCTTTAGGCACTACAAGCAAGATCTGTCGAAAATCTCCACCAAAAACAACTGTTTTGCCACCAAAAGGCTTTGTAGCATTAGATGGATCACTGACCTGCATAATGGACTTCAAAGTTCTATCGACAGCCATAAAGCAGAACTTATTTACATTTGATTTTCCTTAATCATAATTAATTTTCTAATTGCTTTAAATTCCTGAATTTACCCGTGTAAGATGCAATTTCGTAATAAATATTTGATCTGACCTTATCAATAAAGCATAATATTCATATACAGAGAATATTTTATTTTATGGAGTTGTAATTGAATTAGGGTTAATTGCAAAAAAAATCACAATCTTTTATTGAATTGCAAATAAATCTCAACCTTTTCAATTTTACAAATAAATCTCAACCTTTATTAACTATTGCAATTTTGTCTCAAATTTGAACTCCGGCCATCCGCCGCCACCGGCCACCGTCCAACCTCGCCAGAATTGAAAACATTTTACATCATCGTGTAGTTCTCTTTTCGGGCAACAACATATACGAAGTTCGTGTAAAAATTACGACAATAAGTGGTCCAATTTCCCGGTAAAAGCAAGTAGACCGCCGCCCGTCTCCGGCAAAATTGGACCCCTTATTGTCGTAATTTTTACATGAACTTAGGATATGTTGTTGCCCGGAAGGAGAGCTACACGATGACGTAAAAAGTTTTCAATTCCGGCGAGGTTGGGCGGCGGCCGGTGGCGGCGGATGGTCGGAGTTCAAATTTGAAACGAAATTGCAATAGTTAATAAATGTTGAGATTTATTTGCAAAATTGAAAATGTTGAGATTTATTTGCAATTCAATAAAAGGTCGTGATTTTTTTGGCAATTAACCCATTGAATTATCTTAGGCGAGACGTGTCCAAAGGTCGGGCTAGATCACGACTCGGGCCCGTCCCACTGGGTCAATACTCAATAGGCTTCAAAAGCTGGCCCGGCCGATTCAAATGAACCGGCCCGACCTGACAATTAACTGATGAATCGACGATTTTTAAAAATAAAAAATAAATAACATAAATAATAAAAAAAAAATTACGACATAGAATTGACTCGGAATCCGTGGGTCAAAAACAGAAAAACTAAGACCCGGAACAACCCGATTTTATCACGAGTCCGGTTTCATTACCCGTTGTCTGGGTCAGTTCCGGGCCAATTCCAGGTCAGTCCTGGGCCGGTGTGCGGGCCGGGTCTATACTGGGCAGCTGAAATTGAGAATCCCAATGCTGAGGCTTTTCAAATAGCATAACTGTTAGAATATATTGTATATATGGATAGCATATATTAGTATGTTAGAATATATTGTATATATGGATAGCATATATTAGTATGTTAGAATATATTGTATATATGGTTATAATATATTTTGTCTATATCTTGTAGGATTAGATTTAGGCTCATTATGTTCCTATATGTATGTGTACATGTCTTTTGAATAATACACAACATATTTTTCCCAAATTCTCACAATAACCAAAATAAATAAAATTAAAGAAAATATAAATCCTGTTATATTTTGCAGGGAAAGTCAGTGGAGGTCAGTGGATTTATTTTATCTTTTTTTCTCCTTTTATTCTTTTTTTTTTCTTTTTTTTTTTCATCCTTTTGTGAGGCAATGTGCTTCATTGCGTACAAACCAACAAAATAACAAAGCTAAAAGTAAAATAATATCTCATTTTCAAATTGCATTAACCATTTGAGGTTCACAATATATATCGTTGATAAGACATATACAAAGAAAAATCATTTTCACTTTGTGTAACAAAGACAAAAGTTTCAAATCTAATTTTAACCGTCAAAGTGAGTCCCTCTAGTCTGAATTCGTCGGCTTAAAAGTCGAATCCATCGGCTCAACATTGAAGTTTGAAAAATAGCTCGATTAAGCAAATACAAAAGTTAAAACATAACGCAAACAAAAGATCACACCCATAACAATAGGTGAAAATTTCACAACTTTCGACCCCAAGCAACAAAAATGAGATCCAAATTAATATGTGAGACCTCTCTTAGAAGGAAATATCAATTTATCGAACGGAAACTACACTCAGATTAATAGAGATTTAAAATACCAAGTAACCTAATATCACTTCATACATATTGCTATGATGTGCGGAGCCTCATAAGGGCCTCATTTTCCCACACTTTTTATGTGGGAGTATTTATGTTTGGATCTCATTTTCGATGCTTTGATCGAAATTAAGGCCATTTTGTGTAGTGCTCAACGTATCTTATACCTTTTGATACGATACTCTCGTCTACTAATATCATGTCGATTAAGTAAATTATATGAGAAATACATGAACCATATATTAAGTTGACATTATATGAACATATATAATGATATAAATTTGATTTGAGAATTGGGAGATTCTATTTGAATGATTTGTCACTTTCTTTACACATTGATATGGGAGTGTGGGAGTGAATATGTGGCTAAAGACACAAATTCTGATCAATACATATCTGACTTCTTCTAGATTGCGCTTAACTTAAGTGGCATACTTGTATGCTTTATAAGCTTATTTGAAAGTTCGTATTTCGTAGTGACACGTGTATAAGTTTCGTTTTGACTATTAGACTTAGGAATAACAATAAACTATTTTACCTTTTTTTTCATAAATTATCATATACTACTCTTACTTTCTATTATTTAATTCATATATGAATTATTATGAATATGTATTCTTTTTGTTTTTAAAACTTTAGTTTGTATATCATTTTTTTTATACATGATACATCTAAATGATAATATCTATCGATCTTCGATTTGACATCCATATTATGAATATAATATAAAAATTAATTTCATATATCTTCATAAATAAAACCAATTTTTTTTTTTTCAAATCAATTTATAAAATACCAAATAAGAATATAAATTATTTTATAGAAACAAAAGAAAATTCAGTAATACACCATAAAATAATTATTTTAATATGTTTTTTTTAATAAACTTGTGGATAAAATATGAAAATTAAGTATTACATAAAATAAATTTTAAGAAATATTATAAAATATTATTTCTAGATATAAATAGATTATATAAAGAAATGAATGTATTATATTTTTTAATATAATAAATATAAAGGAATAACCTAATTGAAAATAATAAAATAATTTAATATTTCATAAAATTAGAAAACAACACATTTATGCATAAATTAATATTCTAAATTATTAAATATTATGAATTTAAAATACTTAACAAATTAATAAATGAGAGACATCACTCTATACACATAAATTATAATAAAAAAATAATAGAATATTTTTCTGTTTAAAAAAAAAATCGTAATCAAATCTATGGAGTGTGTGATTAACTATTTTAGAAATATACATTTGAAAATAAATTAAAAGTTATTTTATTTAGTGTAAAAATACAGATGTCATTTTAAGTTAATTATCATTTTAGTTATTTATTATTATTGCATATTCATTATAAATAATTTCACAATAGATCTATAACTTATTCTAATTTATTTTAATATATTTAGTTTTCCTCGTAGTACACATGTATTGTATAATTTTAAGATTAAAAATATATCTTTGTGGAAGCATTAAGAACCTACTATCATCTAAATGTAAGAAAAAATGTTCACACATAGAGGTTGGGCAACCGATGTGAATGAACCCATGCACAACGTCTATGCCCGCAGCTCCCAGTTATTCAACTGCAAGGAAAAAGTGCAAAGGGAGCGCATAGGCGTCTTGGCACCGACTCATTGCTGAGGTAGGTTGCAGGGCGTCTGCTTTCTCGATCACTGATTGATTCTCCTTGACAAGCATACAATTCAAGAGGTTATCAATCAAGCAAAGCGAAGTTTGCTCATATAAAGTCATAAAAATAAAAATAAAAAGGAAAAAGATGACCTACTCTTGTGCTCATATCAGTCAAGGGGATACCATCTCCCCGTATCTCTTTGTGCTCTGCATGGAGAGGCTGGCACAACTTATAGACCAGGAGGTGAACCGGCACATATGGAAACCAATTTCTGTTGGGAGAGGGGCGGTCACTCTACCTTACTTGATGTTCGCAGACGACCTACTCTTGTTCCTCGAAGCTACGCCTGAACAGGTGGGTGTCTTACAGCGGGTCCTTGATAGATTCTGTGATATGTCGGGACTAAAGGTTAGCTCGGCGAAGACGCAAGTCTTCTTCTCTCGCAATGTCGAGATGCCCGAACAACATCGTTTGGCGGATGCGTTGCTGTTTAAATGGACAAACAACATGGGGAAATACCTTGGGATGCAAGTCATCCACGACCGTGTAACCAAGTCGACTTTTGCTCATATCCTTGATAAGGCGGAAGAGCGATTAGCACGGTGGCGGATGAAAACTCTCTCTTTGGCGGGACGTGTCACTCTTACACAGTCAGTCATTAGCGCCTTGTCGTACTTCTCCATGCAAGCCGCTTTGTTGCCTGGTGCCATTACCGATGGATTAGAGCGGCGAAGTCGTGCTTTAATTCGTGTGGGGTGGTAATGCTAATAAACGGAAAATCCATCTGGTTGCCTAAAAAGAAGTGTGTAAACCCAAAGACGAGGGAGGTTTAGGCATTAAAAACCTATGGAAAATGAAATGTGCTCTCCTGATGAAGCTAGGTTGGAAGCTCCTAACTAAAAGCAGCGAGCTATGGGTGTGACTTATGGCCGCCAAGTATGGGCTTACTTCTTCGATAAGATTGGATAACTCACAGTGTCGTCACGGGTCACCATCACTACAAGAAGAATCATTTTTAGTGACGATAATTTTTGTCGCTATGTCGTCAGGAAGAATACCGTCGCTATATATATTCGAATGTCGTCACAGTAATACCTCTTATTGTGATGGTATTTTTTGTGACGACATAGGGACAAGAATTATCGTCACTAAAAATGATTATTCTTGTAGTGCATTAATGAAAGGCCTGGTCACGATTTGGCCCGACTTAGTTAAGGAGTTGAGATGGAGTGTAGGTGTTGGGGAGACGGTGCGATTTCGGCTCAATCTTTGGGTTGGCCCACTCGGCCCCCTTGTTCACCATGTGTATCACAGGCCGGCTGCCCATCTTCTTGAGCTAAAAGTCGTAGACTACGTAGACGATCGGGGTAATTGGCGTTGGAGTGATTTTCACGACATTCTGCCTTCAACAATCATAATGCGGATCGCCGGGATTGTGCCACCGCGAGGAGCAGCCGGAGAAGATCGTATCATGTGGGGCGCATCCCACGATGGCCAATTCTCGACTCGCACGACCTACTTGTCCCTATCTCAGCAAGTTAGTGATCCAGATCGACCATTATGGAAGCTAATTTGGAATTCTCCTGTGCCTCAACGTGTTAGGACCTTTCTGTGGTTGGCAGCTCGCGACCGTTTACTAACTAATGGCGAACGAGTCAGACGACACCTTGCTAGCTCGCCGACGTGTGAGTCCTGTGGTGAGCCCGAGTCCACCATGCATGCTCTGCGTGATTTCCCAGTTGCAAAGAACATGTGGAGAAAACTTATTCCGCCGGGAAAGTAGGGAAACTTCTTTTTACAGGATCTCAGGCTGTGGTTATGGAGCAATCTCAGCAGCGCGTCTATGGGGCATGGCAAGAACTGGGGCGACACATTCACATTTGGTGTTTGGCGCTCCTGGCATTGGCGAAACGATCGGATATTTAATGGTCAGAATCTGGACAGTGAGGCTCGGTACTGGGACGTCATCAGAAAGCTGTTGCGGCCTATGTGAGGGCAGGAGCGACACTCCATATGCTTCGCTTAATCAAATGGAACCCACCGGACTCGGGGTGGATCAAAGTGAACACCGACGGGGCCTTCACTCGTAGTACTGGATTGTGTAGTGCGGGTGGTTTGCTCCGGAATGAACTCGGTCGATGGGTTGAAGGATTTGCTATGAATATTGGTATTGGCACCATTACCGGAGCTGAACTATGGGGGTGTTCCAAGGATTACAACTGGCATGGGATCTGGGATACCGAAAGGTCATCGCTGAAGTTGATAGCCAGTGTGTGACGAAAATGATACTTGGGCCACTTTCTCATTTTGGTGCGCACGAATCGTTAGTACGATCCATTAGGAGCTTGCTCCACCGGGACTGGAGCGTTCTGATCCAACATGTGCATAGGGAAGCAAACTTTGCTGCCGACCATTTAGCGACCCTCGCGGCTGCTTACCCGCTAGGATTTCAGAGGATCTCTTCACCGCCCCAAGGGTTGGCTGCCTGGCTTGACCACGACTTCCGGGGGGTGGCTTACCCACGTCGTGTTCTAAGTTTGCAATTTCAAGTCATTGGCCTCCGTCTTTGTACCAAAAAAAAAAAAGAAAAAAAATTACCACAATTGGAAACT
>CACSLK010030184.1:18400943-18420784 GCA_902706635.1 Striga hermonthica | reverse complement strand
TTTTTTTGTTTTCTATGTTAAAATATGCATGTGTACACACACACATACAAGGATACTATTCAATTTCAATTTGTGTTTCTCATTATGTAATAATCAAGTGAAAAATAATGCATATATACTTGAGGTATACAATTTTTAAGCCAAGATGTGTTTCATAGAAAGTGTGTAAGACTACAATAATTAATCCCCAACCCTAACATATTCAAAATTGCGGTATACAATTGTGGTATACAATTTTTATCAGTATTAACGAGTCTTGTTCGAGCTTTAACGAGTCAATCTCAAGTTTTAACGATCTGAACTATAAAAAATGATATAAAAAATTTCTTTTCGAGCCATAGCGAGCCGAGCCGAGCCGAGTCGTGCCCGACTTGTTAACCAAACGAAGTTTTAAGCGAGCTCGACTCGTTCATAAAACAAGCTGAGTCGACCTCGAGTCCATCTAAGCTCACGTGTTGCTCGTTTCGTTTAACAGCTATACCACTAATACAATTCATGTAGTGACATTTATACTATGATTGTATTATTAATTTATCTACACAAACTCGCATGTTAAAATCTCGTGATCTTTTGCCCTCATTGTTTTACAAATTGCACATAATCGCATACAGATATTACTTTATGGCTTATGCACATTGCAACTATCCTTTTGCTTATTAGAAAGTGCTATGTGAAAACTGAAAAGCACCAATTAGTTAAAAAGTGATCTACATCACCTTAACAAAATTATTGGTATGGGCCCAATTAGTCCAACCCAATCAATTAAAGGTGGACTATGAAAAATCGAGCCCATACATGGCTTGGTCCAGAAAGTCTGTCGGGTCGATCAAGATCCGGGTTAAATAACCCCAATAAATGGGTCGTGGGTTGTCGATGTCCGACATAATAAGCAAAATTCAAAATTTGGAAAAGGAAATTGTTTGTCTTCTCCTCCTCGGCCCTAGCTGCAATTCTCAAACCAAAAACCCTAACTCACTCCGATCTTGTCGCCGCCGCGTGGAGGAGTACGACCACCGTCATTCGCCGTATCTACCGATCGTTGTAATCGGTGAGAACCCTTTTTCCGGTATAAGTTTTTTGTGGCCTTTTATATCCACTTTTCCTCTGAGCAAAGGCCAATGGCAAATTCATGAGCTGGTTTCTTTTAGGTTGCCTAATTTAATTTCTGACCCCATTTTAACTAACTGAATAATTCGTACGAGTCTAGAAAGAGGAACAGAACCGGCATTTGACTGCTCTGTAAATTATTTTGCAACCTCGGAGATAAGATTGATACTATTGTACAGCTTGTAAATGCATAAATTTGTTAGCCCAGTCCCTTTTTGTTTGCTAATTATGTTTTTGTCTGATGTGTTTGTTCTATTTTGTTGTTGAGCTTTTCATATATGAATCCTTTGACCTGCTTACTAGTTTGCCGCTCTCCCTTGTGAGATAATGTAACTGGAAACATGGATGTAGTGAACTCCGCAAGCAACTGTGGAACGGTTTTTCTCTGGTTCATGTTAATTCAATGCTATTGTAGACTTGTAGTGTATTAATTTGCAAGATGGTTCAAGAGTATAAGCTGTATAACCATATCACACATACATCTACCTAAATTTATCTTGAGTCTTCCTAACAAGATTCTTTTTTTTTTTTTTAATTTGAATCTCGTATAGGAACAACCATAAGAGAAAATGAGCACGAACGTCCACAGAACCCCCAAGTCCGGAGCGCGATCCCTGTTCTTTCAAGATTTAGCATCGCCCGTGACCTCCAGAAAATCCGGGGGAAAATTCTCGACCCCCGGTCAGGCAGCCGCTGTATCGGCCCTGTGGCGGGAAAATTTTGCCAATTCCGATCTCCCGCCGCCACCCGTTTTCACCCTCGAGGACCGTTATGATCTTTCTCCGGAGTCGGGTATCCCGGATTATCCTTTGTCCCCCGAAGCAAAATCGGACCCCAAAACGCCATTACGCAGTTTGAGCAGGGAGTTTTCGACTCCCAAGAGCAAGTCTGATGCGAGCACATCTTATGCGGGGACAAGCAAGCAGCAGAATCAGCAGCAGCTGCAGAGCCCTATGGCGAGTTCGAGCTGGTGGTCTCCGGCAAAGAGTGGCGGCTCCGGTGGAGGTATTCTGGTGGAGCAAGAGGAAAAAGGGAGGGGTTCTCCTGTAGAAGGGGTGGTGCAGCCGGGTGCCTTGATTACGCTGCCGCCTCCTAGGGAGGTGGCAAGGCCTGAGTTGAAGAGAAGTTTGGTGCCGGTAGGGAATTTGGACGAGGAGGAGTGGGTCACTGTTTATGGGTACTGTCTCGTTTGACCATTTTTTTTCCCAATTTTGGTCTTGTTCTTGATTTTCATTTGATTTTTGAGTTGGGTTGTGCTGGGGGGTTTTGAGTTGGCTATGGGTTACTGTGGTCCGTTTTTATATGTTTCATATGAGTACTGTCTCGTTTAACCATTTGTCTTCAATTTTGGTATTGTTCTTGATTTTCATATGATTTTGAGTTGGATTTGTGCTGGAGGGTTTTGAGTTGGCTAGGGTTATTGTTGTCTGTTGTTTTATATGTGATGATTTCTAGATGTGTTTTGGTAATAGCTAGTGGAGTATCTATGCATGTTATGGAGGTGTTTGCTAATAATTTTTTGAAGATTCTCTTTAGCTTGAAAAGCATGAAATTTTGGTGTGTGGAGTTATAGATTCTACTGCTGTTTTTCTAGGAACGTAATATGAGTTCAACTTCATGAATAGGCCTTACCAATTTTACGCTCTGTTGGCTCTCTAAAGTACTCCTTTATGGAGTTTCATTTAATATCGCCTCTTGTATCTGAAGCTAATAGTGTCTCATCTTTGATATTCCGTTGTTGATTAAAATGATCGAATTGTTATTTCAAATCTTTTTTCTACAGGTTTTCGCCGGCTGATACAAATCTTGTTCTGCGGGAGTTTGAGAAGTGTGGGGTGATCCTCAAACATGTTCCTGGTCCGAGAGATGCTAATTGGATGCACGTTTTATATCAGGTTCTTTTTGCTACTCTCACAAGCTGATTTTGCCATATGCTTCCATGGAGCTATGTATATATTGTTATTCCTTTCAATAGTGTAGAATGTTGTCATGTCCCATAATCGACCTTGTGTCTTGTAAGGATAACTAGTTATCTCCTTTATTATTGACATGAGTAGGATACATAGCTTGCTTATATAGTCTTACAAAGTTTTTAAACCTGCTAATTTGCTATTCATCAAAATTCTCACCATAAATGTATTGTGTTCTTATTCTTCTAGAAACCGATAAACCTGAATTTCATACTCGATACGTTGGCTTATAGTTGCATTTTCTAATTATATCATGATGTTTTCCTCCCTTGGGGTCTAGATCAGGAGAGAATTCTGTCTTGCATATTAGATCACGTCACTAAGGCTATGTTTGGTAAAACTAGTTTGCTAGCCGATAGCTTATAAGTGATTTTCGAGCTTATAGCTCATAGCTTATGACTGATAGCTGAAAAACTAACTTATATGATATGATATTTGGTAAAAGTAGCTAAGAAGCTAGCTGAAATAAAAATTTCATCGAACTTATTTGAAAAGCTACGGAAAGAAGCTTACGAGATAAGGTCGAGTTTTTTCCTACCAAGCGAAACTTATTTGAATTCACCAAACATAGCCTAAATACATTTTTAGGAGTTGAATGAAGGCTTGCCAAATGAGGTTTCCATATTTTTTTGAGCACAAAAACATGCCCTATTACTTTCACATTTTAATCAAAAGCCACGCATATTTATTATACCCATTTATGATCTATGCGAGCATACTGCAAACCAAATACCAATTAAATCTCACTGATTTGTTTCCTCCCTCAAATATTTCAGAATCGATCTGATGCACAAAAAGCACTCGGCAAAAACGGGATGGAAATAAACGGCGTTCTCATCATCGGGGTGAAGCCTGTGGACCCCATGCAGCGCCATGCACTAAACGAGAGGATCAAAAGCAATGGGTTCATGACAATGTTACCCCCTGCGCCTTCGAGTCGAAACTCGGAGTCAAATGGGTTCAAAGTCAACCCTTATCCGTACTATTTGCAGAACAGAAGCTCGAGCGTTCGGCAACCGGCCGGGACCATGGCCACACCGGCTAAATCAATGGTCTCGAAAATTGTGGACTTGATGTTCGGTGTCTAAATTTCAAAATCCCCTCATGATTTTCGAACCCTTTTCCCAGGTGCTGGTTGATGCATGAAAGCGCTGATATGCACTGGACTTCGAATAATTCGATTTTCGTTTCGATTATAGGTAAAATGTGAGCTGAGCATGAGTTTTAACTGGATACAATATATGGAGATGCCATTGTGTTTGTACTGAATATGTTTTGTGATATGTAAACAAAGATCTTATTATGACATCAAAATTGAAAATTTGCTGTGGACTCCGATTGTTTACCAGTTTACATGGAATGGTAGATATCTTCTTTTGGTTTATTGTGTGACTATTTGGGTTTATTTTGTTTTGTTTCTGAATACAATTTTCTCTTATTATCCATTTTTTTTCAAAAGATGGTAAAATAACGTGGGGAGATACTACGCTCCCGTAACTCCCGTTACGGAACCATTCTGTCAGGGTTCGTAACCACTTAGATCAACTATTCCCTATGATTACATGATGATTTAACGATTACAAATCCCGATGGAATGATTTCAATCCCAATGGAATGGTTCCATAACGGGACCGTATCTTTTCCTATAATGTGATACTAATGCTAACAAAAAAACACTCATCGATTATCGTACACTCTCAAGTTCACGGGCATTGCCTTGTGCAGTCAAATCCTTTGAAAAACTCACAGGCCATTAGTAAGAATACTGTGCCACGTGTCCCTCCTCACCATTTTTGAAAACCTCACAGGCCCTAGTAAGAATAAACCCAACACAAGTACACTACAACAGCTCCAATATTTCCTCACTCAAACCAGAGAAAAGAGAAAGGTAAACAAAAGAGAAAAAAAAAAGCAAAGATGACGAATGGGCCGAAGAGTGGGCCGGAGGTGAGCATTCAGCTGCCGGAAACAAAGATGGACTTCGACAGCGGCCCGGTATCGGTGACCCTGCAGCGGCCGGAAAGCCAGAGGAGTGTGCTGGCCCACCGGAAAGCTGACCTCATTCACTGCATGGTGCGGCTGATATGCGTCTTGACGAGCATTACGGCGATTTCGGTGATGACGTCAGCAAAGCAAGCCGGCACCCTCGATCTCTACGGCTTCAGCATACCTTTGTTCTCCAAGTGGTCATTTTCCGACTCTTTCGAGTAAGTTTTTTTTTTTTTTTTTCAATAGATAAATAATATTATTGATTTAAATTATAAAATAACATAGAAAATAAGTTATTATATTAATATATTGTAAATATTTTTTGCATTCTATGCATTTTTTATTGAATTTTCTTTTTATATATATATAAAAACAATCCTTGTTTGATGGTATCAG
Organism: Striga hermonthica; assembly: GCA_902706635.1. Classification (NCBI taxonomy): domain Eukaryota; kingdom Viridiplantae; phylum Streptophyta; class Magnoliopsida; order Lamiales; family Orobanchaceae; genus Striga; species Striga hermonthica. Next base: position 18,415,322 of record CACSLK010030184.1, on the reverse strand, counting down.
AGTGAATAAAAACAAGCACCCGTGACTAAATGCTCCTTTTTTTTTTCTTTCTTTTAATTGTTTTTTCCTTTTTTGTTTGTTTGTTTTTATATGGACAAAATCACATACAGAGTGAACTAAAATCTCCGTGGAAAAAATAAAAAATAAAAAAAATAACAAGACACATGTACTTTATCCATCAATGAAATCAATGAAATTGAAAAACAACAGAGTACTTAAATAAATTAACTTTAATTTTGAACATATTGGCTGAAGGACACATTATATATATCATAAAATGCATGATCATAAGTTAACTTATATTGGAAAAATAAAATAAAATTTGTAGAGTGACTTAAACTTGTGTCGATTTCAGGTACCTCGTCGGAATGTCAGCAGCCGTGGCAGTTTATTCGTTGGTTCAGTCGATAATCAACGCGTTTAAAATTTTACGAAAGTCTCCGATTATCGCTTCTAGAAATCATGCATGGCTTATTTTTGTTGCAGATCAGGTAACAATATTGTGGATACATGCAAATGTATCATTCTCCTGATGATTATATATATTAGTGAATTTGCTTAGAAGTTAGAATCCCGTCACATTTTCCGGTGTTTCAACTCACGATCAAGTGATTGTTCGTCGTATTTTTCTCGTGCATTGTTGCGAATTCTAAACATGCAGCTTTTGTTGAGATGTAATTGTAAGTTTCACAGGTTATTATATTTGCTGTAGTAACTATTTTTTAGGGGTAATTTGAAAGAATGTTCTTCATGTAACCATGCATTAAAGCTGCAGAATTACAGATTTATCATTATTTCGTAAAGGCTAAATTGCAAATCTGGTCCTATTAGATTATGAATGTAGCAATTTAGGTCCTGTAATTTGAAATTTTATTGCAATTTCAGTTAGTTTGACTGTCAAAACGACTGAAATTGCAACATAATTTTAAATTACAGGACTCAATTGCTATATGTCACTCCAGTGGACGTAAATCGCACATATTTTGATAGGACTGAAATTGCAATTTAGCCTTTCGTAAATTCGTTCATATCTTCGTTGCTTGAGACACTAAAATTAATGCAGATATTTGGATACGCGATGATGAGTGCCGGATCAGCTGCATCAGGCGTCACGAACCTGAACAGAACAGGCATTCATCATTCGGCTCTTCCGAATTTTTGCAAGCCTTTGCGCGTTTTCTGCGATCGTGTGGCTGTCTCTATAGCCTTCGCCTTCTTCAGCTGCTTCTTGCTTGCAGTATCAGTGGTTCTGGATGTAATTTGGCTGTCCATGTATTATTAAGCAACTAAGAAAACTTTTAGTTACCTTTGAGGGAGAAAAAAATAAATAAATAAAAACTTGGGGACTATTTGGATAAATATCCTAATGTTATTGATGAGCCAAAAAATATATCTATCTTGATCTATCATGTTTGTCTGCAGTAATATGTATGATGTAGTTGCCAATGTAATTCAGAAATTATGACCTTGATTAAATGCAAATATGCATTCATATGAATAACATAACATAATGCACACATATCATGTTACTTTACAATAATATTTTAGATCGGTCGGGCTACTATTAGGCAGGTCTAACGGTTATAAGGCCAAACCTTTTTTAACAGACGAGCATGTTTTCAAACTGAAATGTCGTGATAAAAAAAAATAATAAAAATAATTTGGTTTGACGTTTCATAATGTAGATGTGTGTGTTTGTTATTAAAGTATTACTAGTACTAATACTCATGTACAACATGGATGTTAAGTTAATGAATATATGTGTAAAGTTATTTATGTTTAATACCAAACCTAACTCTAGAGCAAAAATAATAAAAACATTACGAAGCATTGATTTTCACCATGTCAGCATCCGAAGCGTGAGAATCTGCCACCTAGGCTCAATGCGTTTTGATTTAATATATAGGGAGGGATGGATCGACAAATAGTACTAGGTCAGGTCATAGAAGAATTTGAGGTTATACATAAATAATTTCATACATAACTATTATTTATGACACTTTTACATGTTTACCATATTGTTGAAATTTTTTATAAACATACGACATTAAAAATAAAAAAGATAACTCATAAATTATGTATAAATGAGTTATAAATTAATTTTTTTTTAATATAATTTAGAATCAAATACCAAATTAAACCCCAAATCAATCATGTATAAACAGTGAAAGTTGATATAATTGTAATTAAAAGAAAAAAACTTATCCATAATTAAAGTCCGGCCCAAGTTAACAGCCCAATCAAACCACCCAATGGGCTCTTTTCCAGAGATCAGAAGAGAAAAGAAAAACAAAAATCCAACTGAACTTCTAACATCAAAGTTCTCACAGATGACATCTTCTTGAGGCGGTTCGGCACCGCCGGGCAACAGCGACCGTCTCCGCCGCGCCTCGCACCTCCGGCGACGCACAGCCGTCTGCTCTTACCAGCTCAGGATTTCTTAAAAGATAAAACCTTTCTGCCCCTTATCCTTTACATTGTGCTTATCCTTTTTCTTCGTTTCAATTAATCTCCCTTATGCAATTAATTCGACAAATTCCATGGCCTGTAATTGCCTTATCCGTTCTCCATATCCGCCCATAGGCCTACTTAGGCGACCTCGTCGCAAAGCCATTTTGCCCATTTCGTGCAGCCTTTCTGGAAACCCAGATAACGTTTCAGTGGAAGAAGAATCGAAGCTCAAGCGGACCCCACTAGATTTGTTCAAGCTCTCAGTGACACTAACCGTAGTCTCAGCCTCTCTCCCCCAGCCCTCTTCAGCTGCGCCCAAAGTGTCCAAGAAAAGGCAGTCAAGGAAAAAAACCGAGTTCCTAACCCCTTACGAGCTGCAGAAATGGTGGAAGGGGCTTCCCTTGGTGTCCCACAGGCTCCGTTATACTGAAGTATTGGATTTGATGAGAGAAAATAAGCTGAAGCACATCGTGAAATCCTCGGATGGCGAATTGAAGTGGCGGGGGGGAGTTGTTCTGGTGGTTTTTGATGATGACAAGGTTTTCCGGGCAGTTTTGCCCTCGGTCGAGAGTGATCCGGCCTTCTGGGAAGAATGGGACGAGTTGAAAATCGATGGCCTTTGCATGAATTCCTACAGTCCGTCCGTAAAGAATCCTAATATGCCAAGTCCTTACCTTAGATTCTTGCAGAAATTCTCCACATGGGCTTTCCAACGGGCTTTCTCGTTGTTCAAGGCGCCGCCTCAGTCGAAAAAGGCACTAGAGTTAAAGAGAATGAGAGAGCAGATAAAACAGACGAGGAGTGATGAGCTGGAAAGGATTAAAGAAGAAAGGGAGTTGGTGGAAATCGAGATGAAAATGCAGAAGAAACTGGAAGAGAAGCAGAGAAGAATGGAAATTAAGCAATTGAACTACGAAAAATCCCTTCGCGAGGCGCAGAGAAACTCGGTTATGCAGTCCAAGATGTGGACAGATTTGGCAAATAATGGATTTGTCACAACAGGCCTTGGTTTCTTTTTTTTCTACGTATTTTACCAGACAGTCGTTCTTAAATACAAAAAGCAGAAGAAGGATTACGAGGACAGGTTGAAGATAGCGCAAGCGGAGGCTGAGGAGAGAAGGAAAATGAGGGAGCTGGAAATGGGACTGACCGGAATTGAAGGTGATGAAGAGGAAGGGGCAAAAGGGGAAGAAAACCTATATGTGAAGACTGCGAAAGAGTTCACTAGGTCTGGGGCCCGCGTACGTGGGGTTAGGAACAGGCTCCCACAGTATTTGGAAAAAGATGTGGATGTGAAGTTCACTGATGTGGCCGGGCTCGGAAAAATCAGGATTGAGCTCGAGGAGGTTGTGAAATTCTTCACTCATGGGGACATATACCGGAGGCGGGGGGTGAAAATACCTGGTCAGTTACTTTCGATTGGTGAAAAAAGAAATTGACATTATTTTATTTGAATTACATTTGTGCTCTTACAATTTTCTGTATGTGAATTGGAACCTGTTGACATGCTATTCCATTTTTTGTAGATGATTGATTAAGTTTCTAATAAAATTTTCATTGGTGGGGTGTTTATTTGTGTATGGTTGTTGCTCGAGGATATATGAGAACAGTCAATATCAAGATGACATTTCTATGTTCGTTTTGTAAATAAATTGATATGCCACTGTTGTTTTGTCCTGTGTAGAAACTGATACATAATAATGGTCATGCTAAGTTGGAATCCTGAGGAGTTAATTTTTATAACGTGAGATCTTAATTTAACTTACAGTATTGTCAATCAAGTGATTAACTCAATCCACACCGCCAGATCAGATTTTTGCATGCACATCTTTTGAAGATGTTCTTTTATGCTTATATGAATAGACTGTAACTTTTTTTCTCACACACACTCTGCAACTGCAACAAGTAACTGAGGAAGAGTATAGGAAGTGCAGTAATTTTTTACTGTTTTTTCATTGCAGCTTTCCGTTTTATTTTCTTTATTTATTCTTTCTGCTTTGTTTTTGTGGCCTGCCTAACGTATCCTTGAAACACATCAGGAGGTATACTTCTAAGTGGGCCCCCTGGTGTGGGGAAGACTTTGTTAGCAAAAGCCGTTGCTGGTGAGGCAGGTGTAAATTTCTTCTCCATTTCCGCATCTCAGTTTGTTGAGATGTATGTTGGAGTCGGTGCTGCTCGTGTTCGATCACTTTACGAGGAAGCAAAAGAAAATGTGAGTTTTTTTACTTCCATCTGTTTTTGTTCATCGTTGTTTTAGATACCCTCTTTACGTTATCAGAGTGGATCATTGTTGTGTGATGATGTTGAACTCTGGATCATTTATTTTGATTGTAGTTTAGAAGAAATAATAGTCATTATTATTTGTTTAAGTGTTGACCCATGTGAATATTTAAGTGAGAATGCCATAGGTAATGATAAGCATGGAGTGGCATGTCTATAATTTGAAGTGGGGTCTCTCTTTTTTTCCTTTTTCTTTTTCCTTGAGTTAGAAGGCATGAATCTGTGTTGGTTAAGAAATATCGATAACTATATAAGTGCGCGTATTTCAAGTGAACAACTTAGGACAAAATAAACATGATTTCATATTTCGAACAAATTAATTAAAAATTTTATGCGACTCTGCACAGGCTCCATCTGTTGTTTTCATTGATGAACTGGATGCTGTAGGAAGAGAACGTGGTCTGATTAAGGGATCTGGCGGACGAGAACGTGATGCTACTCTAAATCAGGTCTCTTGGAGAAATTGCAATTTTTTTGCAGACATTTTCAATTGATTGATATATATATATATATTATATAGTCATTGGTCCATATTACTAATGCATCACACAATGACTACTCCTCCACAGCTTCTTGTGTGCTTAGATGGGTTTGAAGGCAAAGGTGAAGTCATCACTATTGCCTCCACAAATCGGCCCGACATTTTGGATCCAGCACTTGTGAGACCCGGGAGGTTCGACCGGAAAATATTCATTCCTAGGCCTGGGCTGATAGGCCGTATGGAGATTCTCAAGGTATTAATTTTCTTCAATATGCAACCTAATATAATGCTCATGTCTATCATTTTTCCAGTTTATATATTTCTTAACTTAGGTTCATGCTCGGAATAAAAATGATCTTTTTGTATGTATTGAATAGGTTCATGCTCGGAATAAACCAATGGCCCCAGACGTTGATTACATGGTTGTTGCTGGTTCGACAAATGGGATGGTTGGTGCTGAGCTGGCGAACATCATTGAGGTTGCTGCAATCAACATCATGCGTGATGGGCGTTCAGAGGTAAGTGAGTTTTGAAAGATTGAAAAAAAAAAAAACTTCAAAATGAATTTGGTTTGTCTTTTGCATTTTATTAGTGTTAAACCGAAGGAAGTCATTTGCTAAGGGTGTGGTTGGATATGGATTTGATTGGTTTTTTAGTTAATTTTGAAAAAGGTGGTATGAGTGTTTATGGATTCAACTAGTTTTTATTTGGTTTGTTTTTTAACAATAGTTAATTTTGAAAAAAGACGTATAGTTAGTTGTTAGTGGTTGTATTAAATAATATTTAAATAAATAATTAAAGTAAGTTGATTTGATGTAAAGTAGGAGAAAAATGTTGGAAGTGACTTGTTAGTTAAAATTATGTGAGTGGATGAATAATGAATTAAAGTTGATGTGATGTGTAAGAATGATTGGTTGATAATATTGGAGATAGTGGTGTTGGGTTAAAGTTTAGTTAATTTTGAGTTTTGATTGATTTTTTTACTGTAGAAACTATATACAATCGCCCCCTTAGTTGTTAATGAGAATTTAAGTTTAAATTAAAATATTATTTAAAATAAAATAATTAAACTTGATTTGATGTCAAAGTATGAGAAAAATGATTGAAAGTGGTGGTTAGATAAAATTATGTGAGTGGACGAATAGTGAATTGAACATGATGTCATATGTAAGTATGATTGACTGATATTATTTAATTATATTGTTATTGTTGAAGATAGCGGGGTTGGGTTAAAAATTGAATTAAATTTGAGTTTTGAGTTTTGATTTATTTTTATGTTTTTTATTTTTTTTAACCAATCATACCTAAGTGAGTGAATTGATGGGAATAGAAGATATTTGCATTTCTCCCAACCTCAATATAATACCAGCCTTCTATCGAGTATTTGCACCAAATAACTGCTTATATGCTGCCACAATTTGTGCATATGAACAGATTACCACTGATGACTTGTTACAAGCTGCACAAATGGAAGAAAATGGGCCGACAGTAAGAAAAGAGAAAAGCCCGAATATGTGGAGGCAAGTGGCTACAGATGAAGCAGCTGTGTTAGTGGCTGCCGTCAACTTCCCGGATCTCAGAAATATTGAGTTTGTGCGTTCCCGCATATACATTTTTATTTATTTGTTTATTTATTTATTGATGCATAATTTTCTTGCTGCAATGATATTTATGAGATTCAAAACATTCCAAGATGTTGCTTTCCTTGAAAAAAAGGGTATTTTCTAATGAAAGTTGTCGTCATCAAAGGGCTCATTGAATAAATACTTGCTGCTCATTTTCCCCTTCCATTAAAAGTGAAGCAAATTAAGGTTGAAACCATAAATGTCAGAGGCAATGTATTTATCAAGCCACAACGAGTTTGTTCGTTTTTTGGAGCCAGCACTTAAGTCCTATGAACAATCCAATCTATATAAGCTAATAATGGTCAATAGCGATTGTGCAACTTTTTTTTATCTTCAATCTTTTTGTTATCTCATCTGTAATTATTCTATTCAGGTGACGCTAGCACCAAGAGCTGGAAATGAATTCGGTTATGCACGAATGAAATTCGATCACTTGAAATTCGAGTCGGGCATGTTAAGGTAAAGTTCTCTTCTTCTTATTCTTCTTCTCCGTCTTATTATTTGTTAATGAGATGAAAATCTGTATCTTCATACTGATCCATATAATAAGAGCTCTATTTGTATACACAACAAGGAGAATAATAAATTTAATCAAATCCCTTTAATTGATGATAGTATATTTTTTTTTTCTAAAAGGACTTATTCCATATTTACACAGTATACACTAAGGCTATGGTTGGTAGACAAATAAGCTAGCTTATAGGTTATTTGGTAGCTTATGAGCTTTTTGTATTTAAATAACCTTCGTTTGGTAGGACGAGTTTTAGCTTTTCAAATAAGCCCGTTGAAATTTTTATTTCAGCTAGCTTATCAGCTAATCTTATCAAACACTTTTATCATATAGGCTAGGTTTTCAGTTAGCTATAAGCTAGGTTATCAGCTGTCAATTAGCTTAGCTTATCATAGCTTTATTAGTTAGTTTTTCCAAATGTAGCCTCTAACACTCTCTCTCAAGCTAGAATTTGATATGTCAGATAATGCATCCCAGCTGTATAAATTGTACGTGCAACGTTTTTTTTTTTGTGTGTGAATGTGCTGAACTTTATCATTTACTATGCTGCAGCCGGCAGTCTGTCTTGGATCACATAACCGTCCTACTCGCTCCACGTGCAGCTGATGAACTCATCAACGGGAAAACTCGGGTAATTATTCCTTTGTTTCTATTTTCTATTATTTATTTCATCTTTATATTCATTACACTTTCTATGATAAAGAGGATGCGGTCACAATCTGTTTTTACGTCTTCTGTTTGAGTAAAGGTCTCACAAGATAAAAGATATATATATATATATATATATATATATATATATATATAATTCTATACATCACGAAATGCTTTATTTCTATTTTTCATTATTCATGCAGTTAATTAATCTTTACCTTCTGATATTTTACTATGCTTTGTAATTTTCAGTTGAGTACCATATCGTCAGGCAGTTCACATGGTGCCAGATCAGCTGCGAGGGCTTTAGTTCTCGGTGGCCTTTCTGAGAAGAATTATGGATTGAACAATTTCTGGACTACAGAAAAGATAGAGGTAAAGTTTCCTTTTCGAAGTTTACGTATTTTCTCGATTTTGAGAGGATAACTAGCTTACATGTTGCTAGTTTACAACTTTTATGCTTTTATTTTCTTCCAAGAAAAGGAAAAAGAAAATTGCATAAAATTTGTGTTTTATTTCTATTTTATCCAGCAATAACATACACTTCTACCTGACCAATGTCTGAGTTGTAAATATTTTAATTTTTCAGTGTATTGATATAGAGGCGCTGAAGATCCTGTACTCGTGTTATGAACGTTCAAAATCGGTACATTACAAAAAAAAAAAAACAACATTCCTTTCACTATATTATTCATTGAAAAGATACTGAAGATATTTTTTGTTCGGAAATTTTTATGTAGATAATTCAGGATAACATGGATCTCTTGGATGCTGTTGCCCGTGAGCTTGCAGAGAAGAAAAATTTAACCAAAAAAGAATTCTTCAACTTAGTCGAGCTGCACGGGTCCCTTCAACCTCCGCCACGTAGCATAGTCGATATCAGATCGGAAAAATTGTTAGAACTGCAAAATATGATGGCCCACAACGAGAAAGCAGCTGTCGAGTTAAATGTATGAGCCAGTTCAGTTAAGGTATATTAACTCGAGTTTTTTAGGAATATAACAAATTTGATATCGAGCTCTTTATCATCAAGGATTATTACATTTTTGTTTCTTTTGCTTCGAAGTCTTGAAAAGAGAAAAACAATCTCTCTGGAACTTTTCTCCTGAACAGTTAGTCACCGGAAAAAAAATTCACAAATTTGAAAATCAGCTCTAAAGCAGAGGAGATAATCTGGTGGAGGTGATGGGTTCGCAATAAATATGATCAAATTTGGTGACGAGCACGGTTAATATATCACCTCGCACAACGCAACCGAGAGAGGGAGCAATTTCGAGCTCGGTCATTGGCTAGTATATTTGTGGTTAGATATGTTTTTTGTTGTTTATTTTACAAACCTTCTCACGATAGTTGATTTGAAGCTCGTCACTTGATAGTTTGGTTGTAGTTTATGAAGAGTATATTTTTTTTTTATTTACTTCACTGATATTTGCTTTTCCTATGAAAAAAAAATAGTTTATTTTAACCTGGCTCGGGGATTGATTTGGGCAGGCTTTCGAGTCACAGGTTCAATTGATAAACCAGATAATTAATTCTAAAAATTTTAAGGGTTGACCCAATTGGGTCAATGCCAGTTTGACTGTGTTTCTTGTCAATCAGTTTGAGACACCCGCCCTAATTGGTCCCGACTCTGGTGGACTGGGCTTGGGTCGACTCGTGTTGAAAAACACTGAAAAATAAGACTTATGATTTATTTCGTGATAAGAGGATATTGTATTTTTGCTTAAATACGTCTTTCCCCTAAGGTTCGTGAGTGTCATTATGCAATGTCTTACCACTGCGTCCATGCAAATCCTCTGGAATGGAGTCCCGGGAGCAGAGTTCCAACCGTCCAGGGGAGTGCGACAAGGAGAGCAAAGTGAGTCTCGACGTCAAGGAGAGGAAAGGTGTAATTGAGATATAATTGACCTCGACTCTAAAGAAAGTGTCTTAGGACAGAGTGACGCCTGGAATGTCGTCGTCCTTGCAAAACTTTCTAAACTCTTCCCATATTTCCTTGGCTTGGTTAAAGGGCTCAAATCAACTGGGTTGGTCAAGGAATTAGCCCTCCCCCTGATCAAATATGCGAAAAAGACGTCAGACTCGTTAGTGGCTTATTCCCTGTTGCAATCCAAATAACACAAGTTTTTTATGAGTGGGTCTAATCGTCGTCATTGTTAGGTATGTTGTTGAATGTTTTTCTACCGTTATCATTCATATGGACATTTGGATGAGAACTTTTGATATTATTTTCAATATTGAATCCCTTTTTGTGGCTGCGGAAACTCGATCGAGTCTGTCGTACGTCCTCTTGACCATGATCATGGCTTTTCGATGACGCGACACTCTTCTTCGCCATGGACAATCTAGAGGAAAAAGTGATTTGGACATACAGGGTTTTCTCGTTGCTCGTCTTTTTCTTTTTTCTTTATTTTTTTTGGCAGATATGAATTGAGAAAGTGAGAAAGCGAGAAAGTGATTTCGGAGGAAGAAATATTCGGGCACGATTCCCATTAATTTTGAGCTACCCGGTAAAGAAGCATCCTTTCATAATAAATGCTACTCCATCTTATTTTTTTTTTTAAATGTCATTCTAGCCTTTTCAACTATTTGTCAAATAAATGTCGTTTTGGATCTTTTGTACGTATTTTTCAATTATTATCCTCATTTAGCCAATAAATACATTACGTCTTTTCATAAATACATTATCTCTATCTTCATTAAATAAGGTTATTATTAACAAAAAAAATATTACTACCTCCTGTTCATTATAAATGTCGTTTTGACTTTTGTGATTCATCCATTTTATTATGTATTTAGACATTAATATGTCTAGATACATAACAAAATGGATGAATCAAAAAAGTCAAAACGACATTTATAATGAATAGGAGGGAGTATTAATTAGTGTGCAACTTCTCAAAACGACATATATTAAAAATAGGAGGTAGTAATTAAAAAAACATAGAGTCTACTAATTTTAATATTAAAGGTATCTATCTTATCTCGTGATTATGTAAATTTGTTTCCTGTATCGATTTTTAAATATAAATTTTGGAAGGTATCAGCATCACCAATGGGAACTGTCGAAAAATTAGATACATGTAGACATCGTCTTTATACAATTTCCTCCAATGCGTTATTTTGTAGGCCATGTTCTGCTGACATGGCGATAACATCGTCACCCGTCCTGTATGCCTCTAGAAAGTCTGACATTTGGTAAAAATTTTACTATTGACGATTGAGGTATTGGAGATGCTATAAGAGAAATTACCCTTATTCTTACAGGAGAGTAGGGATTATCATCATATTGGGCCTATCCTTATTCTTATTGGAGAGTAGTGGATTATCATCATATTGGGCTGAACCGAAATTCCAATCCATGAACCCCAGAAGCATATTTACACCCCTTACAATAAGTTATGATATATATTACATTTATACACCAATTAATTTTTTATTTATAAAATTACTAAAACAAGCAATAAATATTGCATTTATGCCTAAAATGTTGAATTATGAAGAGGTAACCGTTTGTAAGCAATTATCATGCCTAATTAAATGCAATTAGGATAAGAAAGTGAAATCAAATATTTACTTACCAAAAAGGACGGGAAAATTAATATCTCTCTATCTTCTCTCTCTCTCTCTCTCTCTCTCTCTCTCTCTCTCTCTCTCCAGAAAGCACCCACCGCCCACGTTCCCCTCTCTGTGCAAAAAAATCATCTTCAATGGCCAAGAAAAAACTACAAATTGCTACTCGAAAAAAAACCGACGAACAGTGCCGACGAAACACCACAAATTAGGTCGAGTTCTTGGCTTCGTAAAATTCAATCAAAAGCACAACCCAAAATCATTTAGAAGAAGTTAATTTTTTAAAAATACATGAACCCTAACCCTAAACGCAAGTCCGTCGGCAACGCTAGAGTGCTAAATCGTAGTTCATCTCCCGATTTTGGACAATTTCTAAACCGACCCAAATCCACTGAGAAATATTCGGAGACCCCGTAAATTGGAGAAACCAAAATTCACCGACAAAGATATGGACGAAAAAGAACCCGGTTTTGAGTACGAAAGTCAAACAACACCGACAAAGATTTTAATATGTGTATGTTAAGTATTTATATTGTATGTATATAATTCCTTTTGTATTAAGTCGTTTCGAAGTTGTTATTGATCAACAACATTATGTCGTATATGTTCAGTATATGTAATGTATATGTAACATGTTTTTTGTGTCGTGTGATTTTTTTGGAGCAAATGTTTATGTTCATTAACCAATATCTGGGTATGCTAATAGTTTATCATATGTATATATTCTTGATTGGAGCAATGGTATATGTTCATTAACTGATATGTTTATTTCTTTTTGGTGTATATTCAACACATGGTTAAGCAAATGCAAAAATTTTACTTGGTATATATTAAAGTATATTGTGGGAATATTTTGTATATTCATTAATTTATTTTTGTGATCGTGTATATTTTGTATCTTTCTGATCGTGATTTTTCTGTATATTGAGAGAGTGCATACGTTTATAGACAGTATGTTTTTTATAATTATGTATATGTTGCGTTTATAGACAATATATTTTCAGTATATGTTGTATTTTTAAATATTTATTTTAGGCGATGTTGAAACATTGATAACAATAATAAATTGATCATATATCAAACATAAACTACTTACCTGATTGTAATAATATCACATATAAAACACTTAAAATATACCATACATTAAGAAACATACGCCACCAGAAAAATAACAAACAAAACAATTCGTTTTACAACACTAAAAATAATTGCAAATTCTGTCTACGAAACATATACTTAAAATATACAACACACAAACTGATCATATACCAAACATAAATATAATAAAAATAGATAAATATTAATTCAGAAATAGATTTGAACCGATCATATCGAACCAAGGCCCGAATTAAGACCTAAAACAGCGGGCATGACCGCAGTCATCTTCTCCGATGGATCCCCCTATGCGCCGCCTCATTATTGGACCTGAGCTCCGACAACTCGGCGCATCTCGGACAGGATTGTGGAGATCTCTCCCTCAATCCCCCGCATATCATATACAACCTCAGCCCGAAAATGGCCGATTGTGGCCGAACACTGTTGTGTACAAATTATTCTTTTTACCGAGTACCGAATATAAAGATTCGTTCTCCGGGTCGATCTCACGAGGAATGCTGTTCGGAATTTAGTTCTGATATCGATAACACATAAAAAGAAAACAAACCTAAACACTCTAATCGAATAAGGATGGATGAATAATTATCAGCTAAGAAATAATAAAAAGCAATAACCTACCTAAGAAGATAAACGAAACAATGAAAAAGAAGCTAGGGAGTCGGAGATAATTAATTCAAGTTCTACCAAAACCGGGCAATCAATTGTTCGGTTCAAGATTGACACTCTCTCTTAGACATCTAGCAGTTCGCTCCCAATAACTCTTCATAACAAGGGATTGAACATGGACGAACAAGTTCGAGCATACGACACATGCCAATTATCCCAATCCCAATAACTTTTCGTAACAAGGGACGGGTCATTAACAAGTTCGTATTTCAATCTAAAACACGTAGATTAGTCAATTACGACATCGTCTACCTTATGTGAGCCTACGTTTACGACTTCTCCCCTTTCGGTTCAAAAAGTCGCTAATTTAACTAGAAGAGAGTTAATCGACTAATCACATAGAATCAACAAAACCATAACTCGACTAATCAACATTCAATTGTTACCAACTGCAAGATCGAAGTGTCACTCTTCAATTATATCAATCAATCAAGCAAGAATATATCAATCCCTAATCGAAACAACTCACATAAGAAAGAACAATTTCAAGCCCGAGAGATGCACGTTAAACAAGAACAATCATTCTCCTATCCCTAGCGATAAGATTAGATACGTAAATTCAATCCAACACACATAATCGTTCTTCTCAAATCAATTAACCATTGTTCATGAATTAATAAAAGAGAGAAAAACTTACAAATCATCCCAAATTCAAGTGCCGAATTGAATTACAAGCTTAATTCCCTAAATACTATGAAAAAGAGAAAGAAAAATGGAAGAAAAAGATTATAAGAAGAAGAAGAAACGAAAAGGAAGAAGAAGGGTGAAAGAGAGGAGTTTTTGTGTTTTCTCGGGCCCGAGGGTTTTCACCCCGGTCGAGAGTTAACTTTTTCTTTTCTGATCGCGACACCAATATTTATAGATAGGCGTGGACGTGGAAAGAGTGCTGCATCGCGGCGTGAAGGGGCCTAGTGCCGCGGCTCGAGGTGCTGCCGCGGCGTGGAGAAGACGTCTGGCGCGGCGTGGAAGAAGATGGTGCCGCGGCGCGGCATGCTGCACGGCGCGGAGGCATGTTCTGAGCTCTC
>CACSLK010030184.1:18343076-18367800 GCA_902706635.1 Striga hermonthica | reverse complement strand
TTTTTTTTTTTTTCCCTTGTTTGGTTGGGATAATTAGATAGGAGGGGAGGGAAAATTTTAACTTAAAATCTCCTCCCCTTTCTATTTTTTCTCCCCTCAAAAAATGGGGGCATTTGGAGGAGAGGGAAAATTTTAGTACATAAAGTTACAATTTTACCCTTAGTGAATATAATATTTTATTTTTTTATTTCTAACATCATTAAGGATAAATTTGTCATTATAACATTATTTTTCCTCCATTTTCATTTTCTATCCAAACAAAGTTTACCATTTTTCCTTCATTCCCCTCCTACAAAATGCCTCCAAACAAAGTAAAATTATTTCACATCATCTCCCTCCCCTCCCTTTCCTTCCATTAAAATCCCTCCCCTCCCCTCAGTTGAACGAAGCATAGCCTTAGGAGGAAGTACATAAGTATGTGATAAGTAGAGAGAAAAAACGAAAGCCCTAGAAATTAATTTTCATCGTTGAGCGATGCAGATCGATTCCCCACAGCCATGGCAGCAAAAGTTCGAACATTTGAAGGTAAACGATGAAGCCTCCGCAGCCGGCTGCAGCAGCGGCTATGCCAGCGACGATTCTACCTATGACAGCGACGATTCTATGGGTAGCGATTATGACGAGGACAAAGCCCAAGCCTGGTGGGAAGCCTTCAACCGTAAAAGAAGCGAGAAATCGAAGCAGGTTGCCCAGAATTTCCTCCCACAAGTCGAAAAGAATCAGGTACGCTGCTCGGTTTAATCAATCGATCTGCTAGAGTCTGGAATATTTAGGATACTCAAAATACGAGATTAAAAAAAAAAAAAGGTCATTGGCGTGGATAATACGATCCTTGTTCGTTCTGGTCGATTGTGCTTTCTGTTTTTCTATTTGATTTGATGTGAAGTATCGAAAAAATAGTGTCGCTTGAAGGTGTTTGGTTATTGATGAGTGCAGATTGCGGAGTTCCCTTGGCCACCCGAACCTACTGACTGCGGACCATACAAATATATCAAAAAGTACCTGAAAGGTGTCAAATTTCAAGAGGATGAACTTGAGTTGGCAATGAAATTTCTAGAACAAGTCAAGAGCAGCTGGGTAGGTTAATTTGATTTCCCCTCAGATTATCATATTGGTATATAGTTCAGCACTTTGATAATGATTTTCTGATTGAGTAACTATAACTGGGGCTCCTTTGGGCATCAGTGACAATTTTCTGGGATAATTATTCAGTTGGATTAGGTCAATCATTTTTACATTTTTTTCTTCCTTTATTGTTATTGTTCAATCTAATACTGTGATAGAATTTCAATTGTGATTATTGTTGGCTCTAATAAATTGGAATGTTTTGTGTTGAAATACCCTGGTAGGGTTATGATGTCGACTGTGTTCCTCCTCGTTGGGTGCCCACTTCTGATTTCCAACCAATGGACATTGACGAGATTAAGTTGGACAGTCCGCAGATGTTCAAAATTCTGAACTCTACAGCAAATTCTGTGATTAACGAAATCAATACTGTGGCTGAGGCCAAGGTAAGTATAGGTGTATCTTGTTGATTTGTTTGGATGCCCCTGTTCACTGTAGGGTGCATATCCAACTATTCGATTCAAATTCATGATAATATTCGATTTATCGTATTCGTTTCGTTATAGAATTTAATTTGTGATTCATATTTGATTCGATCGAAAGATAATTAAAGACGTTTGTGGATTTATTTATAAGTACATAAATATATTAAATACAGAAGTATATCTATAAGAGCATGTACAATGCTTTGAGTCTAATTTTGCTTACATGGCATTTAAATAGACTTAAGTCTTGGATGACATGGACAAAAATATAAAAAAGTAAAGAAATTAAAGAGACCAGGTCTTTACTTGGGTCTAAAATAGACTCTACCCCAAAATAGACTCAAGGGTAGACCAGGTATTATTTTCTTGTTGTCACATCAGTAGGACCCAATCCAATTACATTGGCATTGGAGTATATATTTTTCTAAACCGGGTCTATTTCCTATGTGGCCTGTATATTTTTTTGAAAGAACCAAAGCACTGTGGATCCTCTAAATATTTTATACTTTCTCTCTATATATATCATATATATATATAGATATCAAATTTTGTATAATTATATTAACAAACTGAATATTCGATAATTTCGAATAGAATTTGTGCATATTTGGATTCAGATTTGTACAAATTTTGTATACTAAAAACTATTCTTATTCGAATTGAAAGTTAGAAACTTTTATGAATACGAATCACGTATCAAATCTAGCAAGTTTGATTTGTTCACAAGCCTGGTGCATTGATCACTCTATTCTGAACTGTTTATAATTTTAAGATTTAGTGTTCAAAAGCTGCCTGTTAGAAAATGGGACATGGTCTTACAGTGATTCTTCAAACTTGTGCAGAAGATGAGCAAAAGATTTGAGCTTGTGAGGATCATTAAAGCTGTTTTTATTGGTGGCATCAGAGCTGCTTTTCTTCTGACTCTTACTATAAAGGATGTGGAGCTGGACATTGACAAAACTGTTCGAGCAATGGTGTCCCGACCACCTGTTGAGGAACCAAAACTTGTGGAGTGCAAGCTTATTTCATCCGGCATTGCTTGATTGATGCCATAGTTTGCTATAGTTTTTTTTTATGTACTTAGAATCTTAGGGAACACACCTTCGAGCTTGTTTGTGTATGTCTAATTCCCCAACTGTTTGGACAAGTTTTTTTTATGTACTTAGAATCTTAGGGAACACACCTTCGAGCTTGTTTGTGTATGTCTAATTCCCCAACTGTTTGGACAAGTGACACTGATCGACTAAATGATGAGTTTTGAACAGTGACCGTCGGGTGGGCTTTTATTTGATCGACGATGAGTTGAGCTGCATTTTATGGATTGCGATGAAATGACGGTTCGTTTTAATGGGGATTTCGTAAGCTTTCTAACGAATGTTTGTTTGCTCGATGATGTCGAATTGCAATGAAAATAGAGATTTAAAATGAATTATGGATGAAGACATGAGATGTATACAAGCGGCGCAGGTAAAATATGAAACTTTTTTCTATAGAAAAAGACGTGTGAAAATACTTTCACAGTATTATACGTACTAGTGATTATCCCATGTGATGCACGACAGGTTTATTTTTAAAACATTTGTTTTGTTTAAAATTTTATACAATATATTAGTTTACTAACCATTTATATTAATAAATAATATTTTAATATCTTATTTATTGTTTGACATATAAAATATAATAATTGTACTTACTTTCGTGCATCATAATATTCAACTATTATTTTCTTAAAAAATAGTAGTAATTAGGTAGTACTATCGATAAATTTTGTGGTAGAAGATATTAACTCAAAATATTGAATAGACATATAGATATATGTTAAAAATAAAATTTAGGTAGGTAGTACTTACTAAAAAAATATTTTTTCCAACAACCTTTTTATATCTACTAATATAAAAAGGTTGTTGAAAAAATACTTGTATAATAAGTTTGAGCATAAAAATAAAAGGTTGACTTACTAGTAGTGGTAATTGTGAATAAAAATATGTGAATCTTTAATAATCAAATTTATCATTTTCATATACAGTTTGACCGAATTTTCTTTCCAAATATTTAGGAAACAAATACAAATTGGTTGATTTTTTTAATTTTTTTTTAAATGAAGCCCAATAAAATCCCATTTTTTTAACCAATTTGAAGATTCTTATGAAAAAAATATATCAATAATTTATAAAACTCGGTCCAAGTACAAATTAATTTAAAATTCGTGCAAACATCTTCATATCATCTTTATTTTTTTTACTATAATATAAATCCCATTTTTTGGTAACAATAATTTGGGATTGATCAGATTTCCATTTTCAATTACTTAGAAAACAAAATTACTTTTCATTTATTTAACAAATATAAATGCCTAAGAATCCCAATTTTTTTATTTTTTTTATTTATTATTTTTTTTAAACAAAATTTGAGATTGGCCGATTTTGCTAGATTTTTTTAGTTAATTTAGGAAACAAATACAAATTGATTGGATTATATTAAATATGAAACCCATAGGAATCTCATTTTTTTTCTAAGATTTTCATTGTTCCGTGTTTCAGTAGTAACACTATTGTTCGACGGAGCTAAGGTCCAAAACTCATCATTGTGATCATTTATCAAAAAATGACTCTGGTTATCAAATGATTGAAGAACCGGGAGCAATTTACTTGTGATACTTAATTGACATTCAAAACAAGTCTCTATTGAATTATGAGTTCAATACATCCTCTTTAGCAGAAAGACGGGTATTCATTGCTCATTTTAAGACCATCACTGATTCACAAACTTGGTGTGGGACTAATCCTCACGTAACACCTTTACGCTCCGCCTCTTTTCCCCCTCTAGGGGGATTTTAGTGGTAGGCATTGCTCCTTTATTTTCTTTTCAATTCGTAGTATTGTATTTTCTTCGACCTTTTTATTTCCATTATAGGAATTCTTCTTTCTTAACTTATTTCTTAATTGAAGGGTTGATTTTGAGGATTTTTTTTTTCTGTAGAATTTTTTGATTTTGATTAATCTTTTAATTTAAAGATAAGAATAGCGTAGAAAGAAAAAAGATATTTGCTTATATATATAAATTTATATATATATATATATATATATATATTTCATATATATAATATATATTATAATATGATCAAAATAATAAGATCAAAAAGACGAAATGGACAGAAATTGTATTTCTCGACGAAAACACAGGGGGTGTGGAAAACAAGACAAGACGTTTCTACAATGACATGGGTTCTTTTGAGTAATATATCTGGAAATGCCCACCGGTACCTTCTTAACACTCTTTCGGATGCAACTAGTACATTCCAAAATCAACCCTTAGAACAGACTACAGCCTCAAATGGCGAAGAGCCGACATCAAGGTGCCAAACCTCCCCGTCGATGTGAGCTCTTGGGGAAGATCAGCATGTTATCCCTAGAGTAACTTTTATCCGTTGAGCAACGACCCTTCCACTCGACACCGTCTGATCACTAATGTCGACGTTTGTCCCTGTTCGACGGGTGGGTCTTGCAGTCAAACTGGTCTAATAATTTGACAATTTAATCAATTTTGGTCCCTTTTCATCCGCACTCTGAATAAGGGTGACATCATTAAAGTTATACAAAATTTACCAAACCACATATATTAGAATTTATTAAAAAAATTAAATACAACTCATAATTTCTTAAGAGTATGCTTGGATACAAAATTATCTCAAAAAAATCCAATCATTTTTAACTCAACCATTTTTTTAACTCAACTTTAACTCAGTCTCACTATCATCAATATTTTACTATAATTAAATAATATCAACAATCATTTATACACATCACATCAACCTTAATTCACTATTCATCCACTCATATAATTTAACTAACCATCACTTCAAATCATATCTCTCATACTTTTATATCAAATCAACATTAATTATTATATTTTAAATATTATTTTAATATACCCACTAACAACTAACCATCTAACCTTTTTCAAAATTAACCAAACCAAACCAAAAAATCCAAACAAATCCAAAAATTTTTATATCCAAGCATCCCCTAAATACCTATAGTCCACCAAAAACACCTATTTGAAAACACATTGATTAGATGTGATGGAATAATTAGGGATTTACATATTGCGAATCTAGAGCATCCACAATGCTTTGGGTCTCTTTTTGCATATGTGGCAAATAAATAGACTTAAGTCCATAATGACATGGACAAACCTAAACTAAAAAAACCAAAATCTATCCAATGCAAAACCAAAAAGTACTAGGTCTAGAATACATGACAACCAATAGAAATGCTCTAGTATATTTCATTTATTAAAAGAAAAATTAAATGAGGAATAAATGATGAGTGCTTGGGTTTGTACTTGGGTCTAAAATAGACCCAAGTGTGGACTAGGTNNNNTAGATTTTGGTTTTTTTAGTTTAGGTTTGTCCATGTCATTATGGACTTAAGTCTATTTATTTGCCACATATGCAAAAAGAGACCCAAAGCATTGTGGATGCTCTAAGTATTTGCGGGGATTTACCGGGCCGGTTCATAGGATTTTTTTTTTCTTTTTTTTTTGACATTTCTTATTGGCGTTGATTGGTGGTGATCAGTCCTACTCGAAAAAGAATGCCTTTGCAGTGAGCACCAGAAAGAAAGAAATTAATCAAACCTAAAGCAGGCCCAACGGACCTTCTTAAACTCATACGCCTCTCAATCACAATATACATACAGAGACAAGTTGGGATGCAGATCGATTCCCCACAGCCATGGCAGCAAGAGTTCGAACATTTGAAGATAAACGATCAAGAACCCACCGGCAGCGGCGGCTGCGACAGCGACGATTCTACCTATGACAGCGACGATTCTATGGGTAGCGATTGTGACGAGGCCGAAGCCGCCATCCGCTGGTGGGAAGCCTTCAACCGTAAAAGAAGCGAGAAATCGAAGCAGGTTGCCCAGGATTTCCTCCAACAAGTCGAAAAGAATCAGGTACTCTGCTTTGGTTAATCGATCGATCTGCTAGAGTCTGAAAATTTTAGGGTACTCAATAAAAACAAAGTCATTGGCGTGGATATTACTGACCCTTGTTCGTTCTGGTGGATTTTTCTCTCTGTTTTTCGATTTGATGTAAACTATCGAAAAAAATAGTGTCAGATTGAAGGTGTTTGGTTATTGATGAGTGCAGATTGCGGAGTTCCCTTGGCCACCGGACCCTAATGACTGCGGACCATACGAATATATCAGAAAGTACCTGAAAGATTTCAAATATCAAGAGGATAGACTTGAGTTAGCAAAGAAATTTCTTGATCAAGTCGAGAGCAGCTGGGTAGGTTAATTTGATTTCCCCTTAATTTATTGCATTGATATATATTTCAGCACTTCGATAATGATTTTCTGATTGAATAACTATAATTGGGGCTCCTTTAGGCATCAGTGACCATTTTCTGGGATAATTATTAGTTGGATTGAATACTGTGATAGTGTTTCAAGTGTAAATATTGTTGGCTCTAACAAATTGGAATGTTTTTGTGTTGAAATGCCCTGGTAGGGTTATGATGTCGACTGCTGTCCTCCTCATTGGGTGCCCACTACTCATTTCCGACCAATGGACGTTGACAAGATTATGTTGGAAAGTCCTCAATGTATCATGAGCAAAGTTCTGAACTCTACAGCAAATTCTGTAATTATCGAAATCAATACTGTGGCTGAGGCCAAGGTAAGTATAGGTGTATCTTGTTGATTTGTTTGGATGCCCCTGTTCACTGTAGGGTGCATACCCAACTATTCGATTCAAATTCATGATAATATTCGATTATCGTATTCGTTTCGTTATTGAATTTAATTTGTGATTCATATTTGATTCGATGAAAGATAAGATAATTAAAGACGTTTGTTGATATTTATTTATAAGTACATAAATATATTAAATACAGAAGTATATCTATAAGAGCATGTACAATGCTTTGAGTCTAATTTTGCTTACATGACATTTAAATAGACTTAAGTCTTGGATGACATGGACAAAAATATAAAAAATTACCTCCAATGTAAAGAGATCAGGTCTTTACTTGGGTCTAAAATAGACTCAAGGGTAGACCAGGTATTATTTTCTTGTTGCCACATCAGTAGGACCCAATCCAATTACATATGCAATGGAGTATATATTTTTCTAAACCGGGTCTATTTCCTATGTGGCCTGTATATTTTTTTGAAGAACCAAAGCATTGTGGATCCTCTAAATATTTTATACTCTAAATATTTTGTATAATTATATTAACAAACTGAATATTCGATAATTTCGAATAGAATTTGTGCATATTTGGATTCGGATTTGTACAAATTTTGTATACTAAAAACTATTCTTATTCGAATTGAAAGTTAGAAACTTTTATGAATACGAATCACGTATCAAATCTAGCAAGTTTGATTCGTTGACAAGCCTGGTGCATTGATCACTATATTCTGAACTGTTTATACTTTTAAGATTTAGTGTTCAAAAGCTGCCTGTTAGAAAATGGGACATGGTCTTACAGCGATTCTTCAAACTTGTGCAGAAGATGAGCAAAAGATTTGAGCTTGTGAGGATCATTAAAGCTGTTTTTATTGGTGGCATCAAAGCTGCTTTTCTTCTGACTCTTACTATAAAGGATGTGGAGCTGGACATTGAGAAAACTGTTCGAGCAATGGTGTCCCGACCACCTGTTGAGGAACCAAAACTTGTGGAGTGCAAGCTTATTTCATCCGGCCCTGCTTGATTGATGCCATAGTTAGCTGTAGTTTTTGTATGTACTTAGTATCTCCACAATTGCCTTAGGGAACTCACCTCCGAGCTTGTTGATAAATATGCTTCTAACATATCTTTGGAATATTTGCTTGTGTGAAAGACATGCATCAGTTGCGCGGCATAAACTTCTGATATTGGTTACATTTTAGTATTTTACTAGTGTAATTAATTCAGGTTACATGTGAAACTAAAGGAAGCATTATGAGAAATTTGCCATACATCAGGTGCTTGAATTTCACCGAAAATAGCACGAGACTAACGCATGCCACTGTCTAAAGAGCATTTTAGTCATTTTTCTACAATTAACTATTTGCAACTCCATTTTCTTCTCAAAACACTACAATGCGCTAAAGGTTGTTGTTCCCTGTCCCTTCAACGACCAGCATAACAGTTCAACCATTTTACCAAGACCTTGATCTCACGCAGGCATTAGCTTCTACACAAACCCTACTCGATGCCTGTAGCATCATCTTCGGAAATTAGAGTTCGTTGCGCAACAGACTCGCATGCTCTCTCATCTTCATCGACATTAGATTAGGATTCCTTTCCTCCTTTGATGTGCTCCACAACATTGACATATGTGGGGACGAATGGAACATAACTACCAATGACGTCGGTGAGAATTAATGCGCTCGCATTTGAAGGTTTGGTTGTCAGCGAGTGGACTTCGCTAGAACCTACTAATTGGCGGTCATACAAGGTTAGCAACCAGTACATGGAAGGATGTAAAAATCCAAGAGGAGGGATCTAAGATTGCAATGAGTCTTAGGACAAGTTACGAGGGTTGGTTAGGTTGATTTGGTTTCGACTTGGTATAATAGACCTATATATTTTTGAACATTTTAATGATGGTTTGTGTTCGTTCATTTAACAAACTTTACACAAAGTCCTTGAAAACACCACCAACGTCATTAAAATCATTAAAGTTATACAAAGTTTACCAAACCACCTACATTATATTTTGTTAAAAAAACTTTTTTTAAATACAACTCAATAGTTTCTTGAATACCCAAATTCCACCAAAAACACCTACTACCACCTATTTTTAATATATACCGTTTTAAGAAGTTAGCACATTAATTAAGAATATATATTTTTTCTGTCAATAATAACTTTATTTAATGAAGATAGAAATGAATGTTTAGAGAAAAAAGTGGAGAGTAAATATGAAAAGACGTAATGTATTTATTAACTAAATGAGGATAATAATGGAAAAATATGTACAAAAAATTCAAAACGACATTTATTTAGTTAATAGTTAATAAAACTGGGGAAATTCTATTATAGGGCCTCATTTTTAGATATTGTGTCATAATAGGGCCTATATTTTTAACATTTTCACTTGAGGGTTTCATTTTTAACTTATTCTCAATATAAGGCCTACTTTTACATTCTACTTTTCAATTTAAGTCTCTAAATTTCTTTTTATTTTAACAAAATTATGTAAAACATAATACTATTTTTAAAATCTATTTTTTAAGTACATATAATAAATAATATTAAATATCTTAGTGGAATTACCTAAAAATATAACTATTTCATAATTTACATTTATACAAAAGCTTAATGAAAGTTATTTTAAAAGTTAAAAAATAAATTTTAACTTAATTTAATCTAAATATGTGATAAAATTAAATAATAAACTATTTAGAAAAATATACTATGGTAATTTTACTAAAGACATTTATAATTATTTAAAATATAAATATTAAAATAATAGTATTTGGATTACATATTTATGTAAAAATATAAAATTAGTTGGAGTCTTAAATTGAGAATTAGAATGTAAAAGTAAGCCTTTGATGGAGAATAACTTAAAATTCAAGCCCTCAAATGAAAAAGTTAAAAATTGAGGCCCTATAATGACACAATACCTAAAAATGAGGCCCTATAATAGAATTTCCCCAATAAAACTAGAATAACATTAAAAAAAAAAAAATAGGAGGGAGTACTTTGAAAACACATTGATTGTCATTATTATAGATGTAATGGAATAATAATGAAGGGATTTAGCATATTGTGGATTGAAAAAGAATGCCTTTGCAGTGAGCACCAGAAAGAAAGAAATTAATCAAACCTAAAGCAGGCCCAACGGACCTTCTTAAACTCATACGCCTCTCAATCACAATATACATACAGAGACAAGTTGGGATGCAGATCGATTCCCCACAGCCATGGCAGCAAGAGTTCGAACATTTGAAGATAGACGATGCAGCCGCCGCCGCCGCCGGCGGCGGCAGCGGCTATGCCAGCGACGATTCTATGGATAGCGATTATGACGAGGCCGAAGCCGAAACCGAAACCATCAGCCCGTGGGAAGCCTTCAATCGTAAAAGAAGCGAGAAATCGAAGCAGGCTGCCCAGAATTTCCTCCAACAAGTCGAAAAGAATCAGGTACGCTTGTTCGTTCTGTTTAGGGCACTCAAAATACGAGATAAAAAAAAAAAAAAGGTCATTGGCGTGGATATTACTATCCTTGTTCGTTATGGTGGATTTTGCTCTCTGTTTTTCGATTTGATGTAAAGTATAAAAAACGGTTGAAGGTTTGGTTATTGGTGAGTGCAGATTGCGGAGTTCCCTTGGCCACCGGACCCTAACGACTGCGGACCATACGAATTTATCCGCCAGTACCTGAAAGATGTCGAATTTCAAGAAAATAGACCTGAGTTAGCAAAGAAATTTCTAGAACAAGTCAAGAGCAGCTGGGTAGGTTTGTTTGATTTCCCCTTCATTTATTATATTTATATGTTTCAGCACTTTGATAATGGTGATAATGATGATGATTTTCTGATTGAGTAACTGTAATTGGGGCTCCGTTAGGTATCAGTGACAATTTTCTGGGATAATTATTTAGTTGGATTGGATCAATCATTTTTACATATTTTTCTTGTTTGTATTGTTATTGTTCAATCTAATACTGTGATAGAATTTCAATTGTGATTATTGTTTGCTCTAACAAATTGGAATGTTTTGTGTTGAAATACCTTGGTAGGGTTATGATGTCGACTGCTGTCCTCCTCGTTGGGTTCCCACTTCTTATTTCCAACAAATAGACGTTGAAACGATGATGTCGAAATATCCGGATTATAATGAGTCTCTGAACTCTGCAGCAGATTCTGTAATTAGCGAAATCAATACTGTGGCTGAGGCCAAGGTAAGTATAGGTGTATCTTGTTGATTTGTTTGGATGCCCCTGTGCATTGTAGGGTGCATACTCAACTACTCGATTCAAATTCTTGAATTATTTGATTATTCGTATTCGTATTCTTATTCGAATTGAAAGTTAGAAACTTCTACGAACACATATCAAATCTAGCAAGTTTGATTCTTTTACAAGCTTGGTGCATTGATCACTCTATTCTGAACTGTTTATAATTTTAAGATTTGGTGTCCAAAAGCTGCTTGTTAGAAAATGCGACATGGTCTTACAGCGATTCTTCAAACTTGTGCAGAAGATGGGCAAAAGATTTGAGCTTGTGAGGATCATCAAAGCTGTTTTTCTTAGTGGTGGCATGAAATCTGCTCTTCTTCTGACTCTTACTATAAAGGATGTGGTGCTTGGCATTGAGAAAACTGTTCGAGCAATGGTGTCCACACCACCAGCTAAGGAACCAAAACTTGTGGAGTGCAAGCTTATTTCATAGGACCCTGCTTGATTGATGCCATAGTTTGCAATTTATTTTCTTCGTACTTTATATCAACTCAATTGCCTTTGTGTCGATCTAATTCCCGAACTAATGTTTGTGTATTTATTTCTTTCAATATTGTCTTGAAGAACTATGCTTTGTGTAACAATGGCCGAACCATTTGTTGATATATGCATCAACTAATTCATATTGCTACTGTTATGGTCCCCATATTTTACTTGTCAAACTGATGGAATCATTATCACAATTTTGGTACGTATGAAATGTTTGAATTTCACCGAAAATAGTATGAGACTTTACTCATGCCACCTTCTAAAGAGCATTTTAATAATTTTCCTACCATTAATGATTTGCAGCTCCCTTTTCTTCTCGAAACCACCATTACTAAGCTTAAAACACCACAATGTGCTATAGGCTCTCTGTATGCACACTCTTCATTCAGACAAGAATTAGAAATGAATAAGCCCAAAGGAAAGGTGGATCATATATTCATTTCCTTTACCTTCAATAACACTTCTCATTCAGACAAGAATAAGAAATGAATAAGCCCAAAGCACAGTTGGATCATATATTCATTTCCTTTAACTCTTCAACAACAGCATAACTATGCTGTTTTAACCATTTTTTTTTTAAGATCTTGATCTCTAGCAAACAATAGCTTCTACACAAACGCTACCCGTGGCATTATTTTCTTCACCTGCATTGGGATCGTTAGTTATGTAGTAAACCCGGATGCTCCCATCTTCATCTGACATAAGATTAGGATTCCATTCCCCAAAGATGTGCTCCACAACAACATTGGCAAGAGGTTTAGGCAACTTAAGAGGGGTTGGTTAGGTTGGTTAGGTTGATTTGGTTTCGACTTCATATACTAGGCCTATAAATTTCAAGCCTATAAAATTTCAACATTTTGATGATGTTTTGTATTTGTTCTATTAGCAAACGTTACACAAAGTCACCAAGACCACCTACTTTAATAACCTCTCAATATTATTTTATTTAAATGATAAATAGTTGGTCATTCTACCGTCAGGTACGCCTAGTACCTGTTTAACAACAAGTATCCTTTTACTTGATGACATGTGTCCTTTTGCATACTTAATTAAAAAAAATAGTAGTAGAAAATATTGTATTAATATTAAAATAACCTTACTTAAAAATTTAAGAAAATACATCACCCAAAACCAAAAGAACCCGAAGCTGAAGAAGAAGAAAGCTAAGTGTGTGTTTGGTTCAATGGAGGGGAGGGATTTTAATGGAGGGAAAGGGAGGGGATGAGAGGTGATGTAAAATATTTTATTTTGTTTGAATGAATCTATATATCTATATAAATATAAAAAGGTTTGTCATTTACCTAAAAAAGTAACTATTTTCCCGCCTAAACAATTCAAATTTACTAATCTTGGTAAATTTTTTACATTTTTTGAAAAATCCCGCCTTTACATCATTAAATTCGAATTTTAAATTTTTTTTGATGTAAATGTAGAAGTTTTTGGAATGCTTCACTTACATGATTTTTTTCCATCTAAAAACATAATTTACATATATTAGAATATTAACAAAGAATGCCTTTCCGTTTCTTAATTTTATGTAAGGTGCACTTAATATAATAGAATATAAACAAAAATTAATTTTTCATTTTATTTTTTTTGAAATACGATAAGCTTAGTTTTTTTTCCGTTTATAAAGATTTAGTGTCTTTTCGTTTCTTAATTTACATGATTTTTTTTACATAATAGAA
This sequence comes from Striga hermonthica, assembly GCA_902706635.1. NCBI lineage: Eukaryota > Viridiplantae > Streptophyta > Magnoliopsida > Lamiales > Orobanchaceae > Striga > Striga hermonthica. The sequence continues at coordinate 18,354,109 of CACSLK010030184.1, read as the reverse complement.
TATAATGTAAGTTTCCATCTGAAAACATGTTTTATAAAATTTTAAAATTTATGTAACATTTTCAATAAATTAATGAAAAATGCTACATGTACATAATAAATATACATAAAGATGTACACAACACTCACATGGAGTGGGGTCCACTTGATTTTTAAATTTAGTGGGTCCCACTCAATGTGAGTGTTATGTACAACATTATGTACCTATAACATTACTCTAAATTAGTATAGTTACATATTGATTACATATTTTTAATTTATAAATATTATTTAATGAGTAATCTATATCTATGTAAAAAGTTTGGTATTTACCTGAAATATTAATTAAAATCCCGCAAAAAAATTAAATTTACCTTTATTAGTAACTTTTTAAATATTGTTGAAAAATGACGGCAAATCATTTGAAATTAAAATTAAAAAATCAATGTAAGGAATATACAAAATCATTTTAGTCAAATATTGCGGGTATTTACCTTTATTAGTTGAGTATCTAATTTTATAGAAACAATTAAACTGACATAACTTTGTATGATCAAAACCAATAACCTGAATCTAAGTACACTTTCAATTTTAAACAGTACGAATTAACATAAAACTATGGTAATTTAATAAAAGTGCAGCAGTCCTATAAGATTGTCGAAATTCGGTACAGGCTTCGATAAAAATCGTGAGTGTAACTTACAGTAAATAACAAAGAGATAGGGACAAGTATCATTGGAAATGTCACTAATAAAATTGAAAAATAAAAATTATATAAAAGTTATTATTATATACTTTTAATAAAAATTATTACCTATAACAAAAATAAAAAGTATATTGTGCATATATTGTGTATTAATAAAATATATTAAAAAAATATTAAAAAAGTAAAAGGAAAAAAAATGTTTCTAGAATTTGACAAGTCTCTCACTCTATAGTATGCAATCAATTTATTTAAGTCATACATATCCTAAATCATAACATATATTGATATTATATAGCCCAGAACAAGCCATATGAAATCTTTATATATATGTTATATGATAAACACCAACTATTTTTTTTATTGCACATATGTATTCACATGTTATATGATCCATCTAACTTTAATTATTAACTAGTATGTAACCCGTGCGATGCACGGGCTAGTACATGTTTTGGAAAATTTTAAAAAAATTAAAAGGTCATTAATTAATAAGTTATTATAATACTATGACATTCATAAAGTAAACATAAAATCGTCATTAGTAAAAGGTTATACATTATTAAAAACCTCCTTATATACAACGTTATTAGTTTGATTACTGGGTAACTCATCGTCCCCACAAACTAATATTTTCAACCCCTTCCTATTAGTAACACGTGAAACAGCGACGTATAACTGGTCATGACTAAAAATAAGTTTTTTCAAGAACATTCCAACATGTGATAAAGACTGACCCTGACTCTTGTTTATGGTCATGACATAGGAAACCATAAGGGAAATTGCCTCCGTTGGAACTTAAACGGAACTCTAACATCAGAAGAAGTTATGTTCATCCGAGGAATCAACACCTTCTCACCTGCGTGATCTCCAGTCAATATCCTACATTCAAGAACATGCGGAGAGAGCTTCGTAACAACCAAACATGTGCCATTACACAGACCCATAGAATGGTCCATGTTTCGCAACAACATGATCGAAGTTCCTATCTTCAAATGCAACTCATGGTTCGGCGTTCCTGAACACTTAATGCTATTCAAGAACTCGGGTGTGTGGAGATCAACCAAAAAGCCATTGCCGGAATCCGACTTAGACGTACTGTCAGAGCTCAAATATGTACGACCTTCAGCAGAATTCATATCCGACATGTATTGATTGATAGACTCAACGACCTCCAAAGTAGGCGCTAATATAGCTCTGTCCTTTAAATAACTTGGATCGTCAGTTGCATTTTTGAACATATAAATCATTAATCGAAATGAATGAGAGACGTCATCTCACAATAACAAATATAATAACACTAAAATTCATAATTCAACGACATGGAATGACAATAAAACATAATAAAATTAATAAAACAATAAATATATTACAAATAATAACCTTAAAGGACATGGAATAACAATGAAATTCATAATGTAAATTGGAATTCTTATCAAACCCTAAAATATCATAAATATCTTACGTTCCTTACTAATGTTGAGGAAAAATCCCACCATATTTGATAACACCGAGTTCTTTTGTGAAACACAGGTTTCCATATGTTGGTTATGATATCTTTCTTCCCATGATTAAATTCAACGACATAGTTGCTGATTGCATACACCTCGCCTTCGTTCAGTACACCTCGAAATTCTCCCATATTTGTAGAACGTATTATGCCTTTAATAAATGCACCCTACAAAATAAATTTATAAATATTAATTAAAATATTTTTTCACAAAAAAAATAAATTATTCGGAATACTAATAAAAATAAATTTATAAAATAAATTTATAAATTTGATATTACTAATAAAAATATTTACCTCTTCATCATGAAACAGTATATGGAATGCGTTCCAGCTCTCTCGTTCGTGATGCGTTTCAAATATTCAGACTGCTTTCAATCACAAATAAGGTTTGTTTGTCCTACTCACGGAATTGAGTGTATCCCAGACCGGCGGCATGATATTATTGTTGTATTCTAAAATCTATCTGTATAATTTTTTTTTCTCTGAACGTTGTGAATGACGTGAAGAAATAATTGTGGTAGTGAATATCCTTTTATATACGTTGGTACCGAAAAAAGTGATCCTGCCGTTGATTATTTCTCTAATAGTACAAAAAGAAATGCCCCTTAATGGTGAGGTAACACGTTCTTGCCCCGGACCAGAGTTCGCAGGAACTACACCCTGAGCTACTTTGATGAAAATTATTTAAATAAAAAAATATTGTTGCGATTTTATCATTTAAATGATTTATAGATTTATATGGAGGCTTAAAAATAGGAGATTTATTCCATAGCATATACCTATTGCAACCAATGCTCCATGTTATGTTAATGTAGCAAAAAAAAATCGGAAATCTTGGCGTAAAATAATGATTTATTCCATAAACAATTGTTGTTAATCGGAAATAAATAAGAGCGATTTTAGGAAATTATGTATATTTTAAAGAAATATATCTATATTTTTAAGAAAAACGAATATATCTATATTTTAAAAAAAACAAATATTTGTACGAATTTATGTAGCTTCCAAAAAATTCTTCTTATTGTACCGAAATCCAAAAATATCATTATCATTGTATTGGTTATTTCAAAACCAACTCATTTATAAAGTTTTTTTTTAAATATATTTATTAAAATAACATTGAGGGTGTATAGATATATACGAATATTTGTACCTTTAAATTAATATAAAAAAGGACGTTTGGTAAGTCAATTAATGCTTGTTTGTACGGATATTTGTATAGATATATACGGATATTTGTACCTTTAAATTAATATAAAAAGGAAGTTATGTGCAATTAATGCTTGTTTTGTTAAATTACTATTTATAGGCAGTAATTAATGTTTTTGGCGGGAAATAGTTTCTAAAAATTAATTAAGTTAATTCTTATTATATATTAATAGATTTGAAGTTTATATTTGTTTTATTATATAATTCATAGATATAATTTAAATAAATATTTGTACAATAAGTTGAGAATAAACAAAATTATTCATGTTAATTTATTTTAACTCATTATTTTAAACACGTTAATAAAAAAAGGTAACAATCTAGGATTACTATTAATTTTTTTACAAACTAAAATATAAATATATTCAATTTAATTTAATATTTTATTCAAATTTAACAAAACATTATTAAATTATGAATTTTGATAATACGAAACTTATATAGATAAACATGATATATATATATATATATATCATGCATTAAATTGGTTGACATCTTATCACAAATCTATTTCTTTCCTTCTAAAAAAATGAATAATTTGATTAATTTTTAACAAATCAGTATTTGAAATTTTTAGCCCTACCTAGCGCACGGGTTTCCGCTTATTGTAATATCTCCTTAACAGCCATTCAAATTGAATTTGGATATCTTATAAAGTTTTAAAACATTTATAATGTAATTCGTCGTGTTTTGGTTCTTATATTACGTAGCGTAAATAATTTCTTGTGTTGCGTAAATTATAAGAGTATATTAGTTTGTTAAAAATATCAAAATATTGGTATATAATAAAATTATGTAGTTAATTTAAAAAAATTATCTTAATACATAATATATGACAATAAATTTTAGAATAAAATAATAGTTGAGTATTTTATGATGAAGAAAAATAGGGTGATCTTATTTTGGTGTGAAATGTCCCAATTTAAATTGTTTGAATTTCATTTGGTATAAATAAAAGTGTGTTATGAAAATTTGAAAACAAAATAAGTGGTGAATTTATTTAGTATGTGTATGAAAGTTGAATATTAGGTTGATTTGTTATAAAATCAAGGTGATATGATTCTTAATTTTAGCATATTCCCATAATAACCAGTCATAAGATATTTATTATAATTCGGCAAATTGGTATGCATTCCTCTTGAAAATTATAAAGATCTTTGAACAAATATTTGTTAATAAAATTTAAAATTTGTAATTTAATTGTAGAGAATTAGTTGATTAATTTAAATGACAAGATTACCAACAACAAGTGTAGAAAATTTTGAGATTAGTAAAATATAAATATATATTTATAAAAATATAAGGGGATTATTGTGTAGTTTAAATTTGGATTCGTAATTTAAAATGTAAATAAGTAATTATTCATAACTTGCATGTCAATATTAACTTGGACGTAAATAGAATAATTAATTATTTATTGTTTAATAAATAACTCAACTACTTTAATTTATTGATTTGGATAGTTTATACAAAAATAAATTTATTTTAATTAATGAAATAATATAAATTTCAATATTAATGATACTTATTATTCACATAGATTTTTAAACATATGAATTACCAAATAATTATTTTATGGACCACATTGTATTCAAATTGAATTTCTGAATAAAAATTTAAAATGACAATTATTTTGAAATGAATATAATGTAGTTTATTATCAGTTATGCCTACAGTACGGGTTGTGTACTAACTTTAAACAAACATGTTTAATGTAATTTTGCACAATTTAATCGATATAACATTTTAAATAACTTAATACAGATAAATTATATTGCATATTGATTCTATAATTTTAATTTATATATATTATTTAATGAGCAATTTTAATTTACCAATATTAACAAAAATATCTTACCCGTGCATCGCACGGGATTCGTACTAGTTATTTAAGAGGGGAAGGGAGGAAAAATCAGAAATTCTATGGCACCACATGTGGCACCATAATATGATGTCACATGTGGTGCCATAGAATTTTTGGAGGAAAAATGGTAAACCTTGTTTGGTTGAAGAAGGAAAATAAAACTTAAATGACAAATTTACCCTTAATGAAATAAAATAAAAAATTAAAAACAATTGAAAGTAAGGGCTAAAAGGTAATTTTATATCATCACAAATCACTTCCCCTCCAAATCCCTCCAATTTTGGAGGGGAGAAAAAATGGGGGAGGGGAGGGAAAATCACTTAAAATTTTCTTCTCCCTCCCCTCCTAATTTTTCAATCAAACAAGTGAAAATTTAAATTCTCCCTTCCCTCCCTTCCAAATCCCTCAAACCAAACAAAGACAAATTATCAGATATCAACTCCTCGGGTGAAAAAAAATTAGCCTTTTTTCCGGCGAAGGCGAGCACGACAACCCGACGATGGCAAAATCCCGAGCCAACAACCTCGAAATTGGATCAGATTCCAACACAGTTTTGGAATCTTCTTCGGCCCACAAGTTGCAGCCCGACCCGATGATCTTCAAATCCTTCTCCAAGTGCGTCAACGGCGAGGAAGGTCGGAGCCAGCGGCCGGCAGGGGACGGCTAGAAGCCGAAGACCGCCACGTTGAAGAACTTGAGACTCAACGAATCTATTGGGAATGGGACTGTTGAAATTGTTATGGGACAAATCAAGGTATTCCAGGGCAGTGAGTTTGCTTAATTAACGTGGGATCTGTCCAGACAAATTATTATTTGTTTATCAAATAATCCATTGAGTTATTTTGGTTAAATATTTTTAATTTTGTAAAAGGTTGTATGACTAGTTGTTAATGGATTTTAAGAATATATTAAAATAGTATTTAAAATAAAATAATTAATATTGATTTGGTGTAAAAGTGGGGGATAAATGATTGGAAATGATATGTAGTTAAAATTATAATTGGTTTGTATTATTTAATTATATGAATAATATTAAGAATAGTGAAGTTGAGTTAAAGTTGTTGGGTGTGCAAACCCAATCCCACATCAGAAAATGTTGCAAGTCCAATATATAAGTTTGGTGGGCTACTCCTTCTATTGGCAATTGGTTTTAGAATTGAACCCTATTTGGCTTGTATGTTGGGCTTGATGGAGAACTGGACTTGAGTTGTTGATCCTCACAATTGGTATCAGAGCCATGGTTGGCAGCCCAGTTGCAATGTGGATGACGTGGCATGTTTCTCGTGAAGCTGGTGGATCCGTGTGTCTTATTTCGAAAGTCTTCCTGACGAAATGGTGGTTAGACGGCGGGTTCCGTGGGTGATAACGACGGTACAAGATGGTCGAATTAAGTGGAATTTCGTTCCCTATTTGGGCTTATATGTTGGGCTTGATGGAGAACTGGGCTTGAATTGTTGATCCTCACAAAAGTTGAGTTAGATTTTGAGTATGAATTAAATGCATTAAGCAACTTAAGCCTCCCCAAGTTACCAATACCCGATGATAATTCGCGCTTTATTCGATGATAATTTGCTAGACAATTGATTTGTTCTTGCTGTTATCATGGGTATGTTGCATTAAATGTGCATAACTATGTAACTGATGATGTAGTGGAACCAAATGTGTTTGCAATATCACATTTTGAATTGTTAGGGACAAAATCGTGAATGACTTTGTTTATTCGCTGATTGCCGTATATGTGTATGGAATGCTGTTGATGGTAGCTTAGTTTAATCCTCCTTTTGTTAACTTTCTCTTTACATAGATATATATAATTAAACAAAGTCAAGCAACTGATCATACTTCTGGTGTCTTGAACGAATCAACTCAAATGATCATCAAACTACATTGTTCTGACTCAGTCATGTTTCAATCCCCTCTCAATTTGAAAGCTTTAGAAGACCTAATCAAACAAAAAATTGTTTACAAGCCATAAACCACTCAGCATGTGGTCCCATTTCCCGTCTCTCGTCGTGGACCCATTCGGGCGGGAGCTCGTTAAGGTCCCAGCCCATTTCCCGTCTCGTCCCCTCTTCCAAAGCACACGCTTCCATTCACGGCTCACCTAGAATGCCGCTTGTGCCCGCCAAGGTCCTGCCCTTTAGAAAACACACGGTCACAAAGCAGGCACTTATCAATAACATTATCAATATCCACCAAGTTCTTCACCATTTTCCAACTTTTCGGGCTTGGATCTCCTAAACTTTCACTCATCAACAAGGGCCCGACCCGCTTGGGAACAGGAGTCTTGGGATTGAGTTTCTAGTAGATTCTATCTTCCTTTCCTTAGGTGGTAGATTCTTCAAAGAACCGATTCTACAAGTCTGATGTATCTTCGACAGGACTACAGGGATCTTTAATGGGTATGGCCTACATAACACCAAGCAAGACAGTGTCAATGTACATATATGACTATCATCCTGCATGCGCCACTTGGAAAAGGTTTTTTCAACCAACGACATTACAGGATGGTGGATAAGAGTGAACATAAAGGAAAATGTGGACACGTTTACCTCCTTAAAAACCGCATGATCTTTTAACAAGTTACAATGATCAGCCTGAGGCACGTCAGGATCATCTGCAACAAAGTTCAAGCTAGTTCCTTAACAACAATATTGCAGTTAAACATAGAAATGACAACTGTAGAATTTGCAAGTCGTAGTGCCTTAAGACAATTTAAATGCCTAACTAAAAACATATTGTACTCTAAAATGCTCCTGGAATGCTAGTGAGGTTGGCCAACAAAATTATAGTTATATAATACCCACTTTTAAATGGATAAACGGATCAATTATTGTGTAAGGAAGAGTAAAGGGAAGACTGGTCTATAAAGTTAGAAGAAAAAGGAGCATGGAAAAGAGAGACAGTGCGACTTACATTCCAGGCATACGATTATATCCATAATCAACTCATCCCCAAATACTTTGTCAAATATCTGTTAATTCTTTAGAAAAACTGCAAGGATTCAAAATCATGTTAAAATCAATGTCAAACCATAAGGGAAAAATAACCCAAGGTGGACTAAAAGTGTACTCACTGATCCCTCTGACAATTTTAAAAATCAAGTGCAGAGCATCTACATTTTCCAAATCATCGCATATCCTAAACAGGTGTATTCTTGTTAACCATCAGCTGATTAATGTGAGATGTATGTTTCTTGCTTTTACTCAAGGTTAAACTGCTGAATATGTCAGTATTGCAATGCAAACTTGGTTGCTCTATTTTTTACCACATGGCCGTTACATAGTTGGCTTTACACTTGTTTGCATCTGATGAAGACGACCGCAATTGCGTACTTGAATAAATATGACCGTCTTCGGGTTTAGTCGGTTTTTTATGGACTCGTGATTATTCGTACTCTTTTATTTTATTTCCTTTAGTAAGTAGTATTTTGGGGTAGGAAAATAATTAACTTGCAATTGTGGGGCAAGTTTAGGAATCCTTATTTCATCTTTGCTATTTATATGTTATTTGGATGATGAGAAAGTCAGTTTTTGACGATTGAATAAAATTTCTGTGTGTTCTTCGAGAGAGAATCTCATCTTCTTTCCCAATTGTACTACGCTCTACATCAGTTGGTATCCAGAGACCAGTAGCGATCCTCGATGCCGCCAGAGAAAAATAACGATTACATCGTTAAAGAACGTCTCCAGAGAATGGAAGATCAATTTCAAGGGAATCCCTTGAAACCGAAAACCGAACCGAAAATTCGGTTTGACCAAAATTAAAATCGAAAACCGAACCAAAAATTACGGTTCGGTTCGGTTAAAAACCGAAAATTTATTGGTTTTATCCGTTGGTTATCGGTTATCCGATAAAAAAAATCCTTGAATTGGTTCAACAAATCTCAACTCTAATTTCAGCAAATGCAGTGAACTAACAAAAAAAATATAAAAAATAAGAAATTTAAGAGTGTAAAAGATGAAATAAATAAATTTGATCTCTGCCTTGAGAGCTTGAATTGGTTCAATCGAGGCAGCCCGTAGGAAGGGATTTGGGTGGCAATCTTATTTGAGAAGACAAGCTTCGTCGATTGCTGAGTGGATTGTGCGATTTGTTGTTTCAGAGCACCGAGCTCGACGGCGTTTTGGGGCTTCATAGCATGGAGCGTGGCGATTGGAAAATTGGAGTGCGTGATTGGCGAAGATGATTTTAGGGTTTACTATATTTCGACTTTTCGTTTAGAGTTACGATCTTTGGTCTGTACTTTGTGGAGAATGGAGATGCTGGAGAAGGGAGATGGTGGAGAAGTAGAGGAGACAATGACTGATGAGGAAAAAAAAAATGTACGGGCTTATGTACTAATAATTGGTAAAGTATGAAAGAATTGGGTTGGGCTGTCTAGTGCTTCTTTTTTTTCTTTTGCACTACTTTTTAATATATAAATTGGGCCTAAAAAGTAAAAAATGGGCTTGGGTATTATATGACTTTTATAACTTATATGTATAGTTTTCGGTTTTCGGTTCGGTTTGGTTAACCGAACATTTAAATCCAAATCGAACCGAAAACCGCAATTTTAAAAAAATACAAACCGAAAACCGAACCAAAAATTCGGTTTCGGTTTCGGTTCAAACCGAAATTTCGGTTTCGGTCGGTTAACCAAATGTTGTGCACCCCTACAAGGAATGGATGATCGTTTCACGGACCTATCAACCGGGATGGAGGAATTTGTAATATTTTTGTAGGGTTTGTAATATTTTAACTAGTATTTTGCTTTATCAATTTGGAAATGTGTAATTTCTGAGTGAATAAGAATTGGGGAGGAAGAAACAGAGAGAGAGGGAGAAAATAAAATAATTCTTTTCTTAATTCATAACAAACAAACTCACCATATATATATGGTTTACAAACGGGGCCACATGCCCAACAAACTCTCTTTTCCCTTCATTTTACTAAAATTACCCAAAAAGGTAAAAAACTCACTACTAATAAAAACTAGACACATGGACGGCAGAGATGTGTCTTTTAGATGCTCTTGTAATTCATCCCTCTTCAACACGTGTCGCAAGCTCCTTGTGGGTTAAATCCGGTCCATTCTGAGCTAAAACCCGGTCATCGTCAGCATCGATCTCAATTCTCTTCATTTCTGATTTCTCTGCAAACCCTAATTCGGTCTCCTTTTCTTCAATTCCATTCAAAACCTTCGAATCCATGACAATACCCTCCCCCTCTTGAGATCCTTGTCCCCAAGGATCAAACTTTGGGAACCTTCTCTTCAGAAAGGTCACATCTTCCCACGTAGTTTTGGAAATTCCGTCGATTGGCCATTCAACAAGTGCCTGGGATACATTTCGACCATGTCGCAGAGTCTGGCGATGATCGATGACAGCAACTGGGGCTAGACAAAACTTCCCGTCCTCATCAATGGGAGGGAATTCAACCTCGGCTATGGTAGGCGGCGAGAGCTTCTTCTTCAGAAGAGATACATGGAATACAGGATGAATGCGAGCCTCAGGTGGTAAATCGAGTCGGTAAGCCACTACTCCTATCTTTTCAATAACTTGATAAGGGCCATAGTAGCGGGCTGATAATTTGATGTTTTTGCGCAATGCAATCGAACTCTGTCTGAATGGCTGCAGTTTGAGATATACCCAATCCCCCACCTCAAAATTCCTGTCAATTCTGTGTTTATCTGCATTCTGTTTCATACGATTCTGTGCTGCTTGCAAATTGTGTTTGAGGTCCTGAATTATGTGCTTTCTTTTGGTGATAAAGTCTGAAACTTCT